>QVNV01016811.1:0-19582 GCA_014825455.1 Pseudomyrmex pallidus | reverse complement strand
CCATTATTTTAATTGATATTCGATTAATATGACATGCGCGTTTTGACAAAAGAACTATAAAGATCAGGTATTATAGAACAATGAGATTTTTTTGCATTCGAACCGAGTACACAAGAACGCGAAACACGGAAGAATCACGGATTGCTTCGAGCCATTCATATTCACTAAACGGATATTGAAACGAATTTTTACGTATATCTGCTGAAATAAAATAAAATCTCATAAATACTAGGTTTTCATATTTTTTGAGCTCCGATCCTATTAACCACAATATTTGCGTAACGCATAGCGTTACGTTTCGATAAAAAATAAGTACCGGATTATATTCTTATTGTATTTTGGCGGACCATTTCAGAAGATACAAATGCAAGGCAACAGAATATATGAATTTTCATGACTGTCCGGTTTGTTAAATTATTCACGCAGCATTATATATACAGAACTCGACAATTTGTTAATTATTAGTCTAGCTAGAATTTGACTGTAGTTAAAAGTATACAAAGAAACAAAAAAAGGAAGAGAAAGAGTTCAACTCTTATTTCTTCTAGAGATTAATGAAACGGCACGTAATAGCGCGTAAAACAGCATAAAAAATCTTATCTTTTATCACGCCTTAAAATTCTCGCGAATCTATTGCTTCCGGACAAACAACCCAAACAACAAATCTCACTCTAAACGCTTCTCTTTCGTAACAGTTTGCGCAGAATTCTTCTAGCTTTAAAAAAGTTTGTAATATTAAATCGCATTTGGTGATTAAAGATACTTTCGAAGAAAGTAGATGCCATCTCGTTGCGATTTTTATCGCGTGCGCAAAGCGATTATCCGCTGTCCGATTATTGCACCGCGCAATGAGAATTTTATTGGCTAACGAATTTATGCAGCGCCCGAGGATGCCCGCATAGTAAAATCTAACATAACGAGAACACAGTTGGCACACGGCTTCGCCGCCTCGTAAAACATCGCGATGTCCTGCCACTGGCACGAGGATACGACACCCTGAGGACGTACGCCCGGAATATTTTCACCTCCGGGAAAGGGAGACATGCATACCGTAGTATCCATGACGCGCACTACCGATACTGTACGTTCTCTCTTCTCGTCTATCACTTTTATGCAAACAATCCTCCTGGCATCTTTTTACACACCAACTTGATACGCGCCGCCGAGGGTATATATATCTCACCTCTCCTATTAATTTTCTGCAATCAATTCCCTCTCCGCGCAAACCGCTGTTTGCAGAGGCTACATTGACGTAAAAGGCGCCAATATGCATAAACAATATGCGATATTAAAACGTATTTGTTTATCTTGAAAAAAAAATCTAGTTATATTTTTTCTCTATTTATATAAGTGACAGATTGTGTTTGTAGTGTATAATAATTTATAAATTATTAATTTAAAACAGAAAATACATACGTATGTAATTATATTATTTTCCAAAGAAAATGTGAGCAATATAATTGTTTTATTTCTTTCGCGTATGTAATTTTATTACTTCTTCATGTACTTTATTTGTATGTTTCAGTTTAATTCGATATATACATAACAATCGGAATACGAAAACTAATTCACAGTAAGTATGCTCGGGGAATTTCACTGACCGTCATCTCCGAATCGCGTCAGGATGATCAAGCGTATCTGCAATAGCTCAATTCTATACGGTGTGCTTATCGAAGCGTCATGGACAAAAGTGAATCATTCATGAGTCATGGTAGTCTTCGTCACACGTTGGCAATTTAATACCGTCGTGTTGGCAGCAATTTTACCGTTGCTTCTCTAACATAATTTCTATAAATATATATGGATCAAACGCCGTTGTTCAATGCGCAAATATAAACTCAACATTATCGCAATTGTCAAATTAGCAGACGGTTACCAGATATTGTTTTGTTGTTAGATATAAAACATAGAATGACAGACGTATTTAATGTGTACACTCGACGAATATTATTTCCACATTAATGTTTATCGTACTAATAATGTTGATACAAATAGCAAAATATAGTTTATTATGATGTCTATTAAATTTACTTGTACTATGTTGATTGTAATTCTTAATGCCAACCATATAACGCTTTTCTCTCACGTTGAAAGTGTGTTTGACGTTGAACCTTATCGTCCGAATCGAGATATTCGGATTAAAGCACAAGAGTAAACTTGTAAGCATTTCCGTATAATATTATTCCTAGCTTATGCGACTGATTCATTCTGTTTGATTCAAAGCTCTCCGCGTAATTGGCTGCCACTGCGCCTCGTCGTTCGACACGTTCGAAAATGTAGGCGACATACCGTCGCAACCGACTGATCAATGAATTTTCGTCTGACTAATGCCATACAAGCAAGCCACATGTCAGCCGCAAGCAAACTGTAATTTGATTCCGTATCCGTAGATTCCGGAATCCCGCGAGGTAGAGTACACGGTCGAGCCGTTAACAACACGACATCGATGCACCGACGTGTGTCAGGGCGAAAAGGCAGAGTTTTGAATACGAAATTTCCCGTCGTTCACGCGAGTTCGTAAACGAGTTGAGAATTGGTTCGGACGGTTATAGCGATGCGGATTGTGTGTTAGATATTGATTTTATTTGTTACCCACACATTTCGCAAAACACTGTGACATCTGAATCGATAATAATGTCAAAGAGAGTCATGCGCAAATTAAGAAAAATAGAATGATGCTTCTAAATAAAACCACTTTTTTAATAAATCAGCGGTGATATAAAATAAATATATATGTATATTTAAAATATATGGTATACAATAAACCATTATTATTTCTAATTTTTTAGATATGTAACATTACACGTACGTTTGATGATTATGTCGAAATTTCACTTCGAGTTGCATCACAGGGTTTGATCCTCGGCTTAGCAAGATAAACAGGAGGCCGATAAGCCAGAACCGTAAGCAAGATAAGGCCACGCGAGGTCGGAATGCAGAGATTTGCGAGGTGCTAAATTTATTCCTGTTGTCTCAGTGAGATAAAGTTGAACTTTTCCGGAAGATATCAAACTTTCAAAAACCTCTTCGGTATTTCGAAATTGAAAGAGTATACATGTTTGTACACGTACATGTGTGCTACGTTATAGGTAAAAGTAAGTGAATCAAGTGCACAGAAAAATATAAGAACTCTTCCTGTTTCTCGCAAAAATATTGTTGTCGCGTGAAAGAACGAAAAGAGAGAAAGAGAAAGGAAGAGTGGTTTTATTATTTTCACCAGTTGGAGAACCACGTCAGTTTTGTGTAACAAACAAACTGAATTTTGTGTAACGAACAAACTGAAACTGTGCTTGGATAACTTCGCAAGTTTTTCTTTTTGGCATTTTCTTTTTCTATAAAATTTTCCTGTGTGTCTCCGGTCCGCAACATGATTCATTTTGTTTGGTGAGAAAAAGATATTACTTTTTTTTTTTTTTTTTTTAAAGAGTCAAGGTCGTATATTCTTATAGTTGTTATATATATGTGTATAATTAATATCTATTATAGCACATAAGAATGAGGCGTATTAACTGTATTAACTATCGTTCATTTACTAGCTATTATTCTCTTGAAGGCGCACTCGACTCGATATTTGATATTTGAGAGTGTCGGAATGTCAGAATAATTTGTATAGCGCAAAGAGAGCGGAACGAATTTATCCTTTGACAAACGTTCGTTAGCTTTTCATCGTCACTGCGTCTGGATTCATTTAAAGGATTCCGTCTCCGATTTTCAGTCCCGTACAGACGAAGCACTGAAAGGGAAGATCTGCTCATTAAGGTCTTAGTTAAGCAATTTTGTTCGCTTGTCTGCGAATATTTATATTTTGTTTCTCTTATTTAAGAAGAACATTTTTTTCGTCAATATAAGATACTACTTTGAAAATGCAAAGTGCTATATTTTCGTGCTTTTTTCTGTACGCGCGATAGAAATATAATGGTAGAAATTCTTCACGATGTAAAACTAAACTGAATATTAAATTGCCAATGTCGTAGCAACTAGTTCTCGGGTTTCTTTGATTGAGCACAGAATCGCAAGAAAGAATCGATAAAATACGAACGTCGTTAGCATTTTAAATTTAACAAGCAGTTGAGAAGAAATATGACGTTTGCTGTTTTTTCTTGGCAAATTCGAAGTCGCGCTGTAAATATACTATGTACCATCCATGCATATGTACATTATTGAAGGCATAATCTTTGTAAGTGAAAATAAATTCCATTAATTTAGTCGTTAATAATCAGCAGTCATTATTATTTCATGGCCTATAATTTTGCGAATCAAGAGATCAAAAATTACAACTCATCATCGGCCGACCGATGAATAATCGTTGCCGCAAATATTATATATGCGTGAATCTCTAGTAAATAAAAGCAGTTACTTGAATATGCAGGGAAATTAAAGCACGGAAACAGAGAGGAGTTAAACAAAAACGCGGACGAAAGCAGGAATTGTGTTTGCGACAGAACGATGTAACGAAGTAATAAGAGATTTACTCGGAAAATTGCCGCGAGATAATATGCAATTTCGCTCAAGTAAAATTCTGCAGAAGTGGAGATAACTCGTCTGAAACATATCTAAACGTCCGCGCGAGTCAAACTGCGAGGAAACAAGAATGAGAACAAGGATATCACGCACACACACACACACACACGCAGAAAGAAATAGAGGATATAGACACACCAGGGAACACTCGAATAGAGGCCGACGGAAGCAGACTATGCTGTCAGGTGTGAGTTTTATTAGATGAAAACGCGCGCGTTCGAGAGATAATAAGTGCGAAACGAGGAGTTGATGTGTAATCAACGTGTTTCTTTCTCTGTAATTAAAAGTCTCGGCAAGTGTGCATGAATAAGTTTTTAATTATTTCTAATATTTTGAGAATTGTCTTGTCGTATAATTTGGCACATTTAAAAGATTGTAGAATAAATTAATATAAATGTCAATATGTGTGTCTTGTGCTCATCCCGTTACTTAACAAATTTAATAAAAGCTTCTTTAATTCAGCAAAGTATAGCTGCTTACTGGATGCTGCATAAGCCGATTAAAAACAGCGTCGCGCAATAATGAAGACAAATTATCAGGCGAGTTTTCTTCCCATATTCTTCGTGAATCATTAAGCTATCTTAGGAAGTTACGCATTGTCAAGTTTTCCAGATGCTCAGTACTTGCGGCTTGAACTTATATTAATATGCGATTAAACTCTTATCGCGTGGCAGGTGGTAAATGAGACTATCGGCTCTGTTGCTTCGGAAACTCTTCTTTGTAGAGGAGCGCAATTCAGATGTGTGTGTGTGTGTGTGTGTGTGTGTGTGTGCTTCGCTCCTAGAGTTTATTCAATTAGACGTAAATAAGATGATATTTATCTTTCAACGAAAATATTATCAAAGACAGCGTAAATTATTTCTCTAAGAAGATAATAATTTTTTCTTTGATCTTCTATACGGAAAGAATTTAAAAAATAAAATTTTACAGAAAATTATCTTTTTTTTACATGTTTTTTACGCGACACTGGAAACGCTTAAAGTTGAGAATTTTTAGACACTTTCCGTATATAAATTTGTCGTTTCTTTTCGCTTTCTGCTCAGAATTAGTAGCAATTTCGCAATAGCGATGAAAAAAAAAAAACAAGAAAAGCATCTGAAATAAGTTGCCAAAGTTGTTCCCGCACCACGCCGGAACCACCTCACGAATTTAACGAGGACTCGATAACACGTTCTCTAGATCCTCGATAGCTGCAACTTTGGCTTATGTTAATACGCGATTAAATTCTTATCACTCGGCGGACCGTAAATGAATCCACTCGGCGAATTCCGAGCACGTCCTACTTCGGTGCTCCTGATTCGCCAACAGCGTGTGGGTTCTGCGCTGAGCGCCATCAGGAAATGCAGCAGAGAATGGTGGACTCGGGGGGGTAGCATCGTGACAGGGTCGGTTCAGGCAGATGTAAAAAGTAGTTCTAATGATGTCAGACGTTTCCCTTGTATGTCATAACGTTACTTGATATTCGTGAATATTAATATTTATAAAACATAGTTTAAATAAATAAAAAAGAACATAAATATACATAAAAAAAATTAATAAATTGTGAAATCAATCATTACAATCACAATGATCAAATTTCCATAAAGCATAAATAATTTCACTGATTGATATATTGTTGTAAAAAAATAAGAAAGCGTGACGTTCAAATTTTGTGTAATAACTGAAAGCCGACAAGAGGATACTGATTACAGCTCAGTTTCCGAAGCTGAACAAACGACAGTGATTCCGGTCCTGTGCTGAGTGACACGGGTCATCGCGAATAGTACAAAAAAAAGGACAAAAGAAAAAGAAAGGAAAAGAGTTGCGCGCGAGAGACACACTCTAGACGTGCATCACCACGCTCGCTAAATTCACGGTGCCGAAGCGACCGGGGCGTTCGTTACAATTTCAACTTGCATCAATTACCAAGATCCTCCTGCTCTCTCCGCGCCGCTCCGCCGCGTCGTGCTCTCGTCGCCGCGCCCCATGTAATTTCCCTACGCCTGGAATAACCGGCGCGCACGATTAAAAGCCTTCTCGGTCCCTCTAGTTTATACTGAGAATTATTCGCGCTGTTCAGACAGATAGCACGCCAGCCCGACTGTGTCCTGGATGTACATTTAAGTGCATGCAATCCGCGGCGCGGCGGTGGCGGCGGAATTTCAGACCACAAAAAGTGCATCTGGAAGTCGGGTGCAAATACGCGTAATCGCTGATTAACATTCTATTTCTGTAACGTTGATTATAGCGCCTGCGCTCGGCTTCATTAGCAAAAGTGATATTGCTAATCGAGGAATGGAAGAAACTTATTTGGACTTTGTTATGCGCGTATGCGACACAATAAAAATTAATGAAACAATATATCGCGGAGAGATTAACAAACTTCATCTGGACATAAATACAGTAATATAAATATAATTTACAGTAATATATAATTATAGAATACAATAATTAATTAAAATAGTTATTTTAATAAAAAATAATAAAAATAATAAAGTAATACAAAGTTTATATTAAAACAACAGCGCGACCATGTCAAAGCAATTTGCATGTCAAATTGAAATAAAAATTTGAAGAAGGGGAAACGAACAAATACATATATATATATATGGCACTTGCATTTTTCGTGTGTGTATAGCTTGTTATCCAAACACTACGATATAGTCCTGACGTCGCAAGGCGACTATTTTACATGCTATTTGCGACAAGGTGTAATGGCGGAAACTTTCCAAAACCGGGCGCAGAATATTCGCCGTTTTAGAAATTATTAAAACCACGACGTCTGGCTGAAACTTCGCATTACCGTAAAATAAAGCGAGGACCACGTTGAAAATTATTAAAGCGCGGCGTGTACTACTCATGGCACTGGAAACGCAAGTAATGGAAATGTGCTGTTAATAACGTTGCAGAGATGAAAAGCGAAATAACAGACATTTTCCTACTTTGTAGGAGATACGAGGCATAATTTATCGCGCGCGTTACTATATGTACGTTTCTTATCTGGATACGGTACATTCAGTTTTTAATATTTGCACGTATGATCTCTTTCTCTCTCTCTTTCTCTCTCTTGCTAAATGTACATGTCATACAATCTGGAAGAACACAGCGTGATTTTTGTCGTTGTAACTTCAATATCAACTCTCTATTAACACATATGAAATTGTTACGATAAAACTCAATTTCCATCTTCTATGTGTGCACGTGTGATAAAGGAGCGTTCAATTAAAATGACACTCTTGTGAAAACTACGTTACTCTTTTCCATTATAGAAAATCACAGTTTTATTCCTGACGAAACAAAGCTGTGATTTTAATATAGCAATATATTTAAACAATATACCTATGTATTTAAACAATATGTATCTACATCGCTTTTAATTGAACTTTTTGTTTCACTCATGTACGTGTTTTTGGATATATACGCACTGTACATATAATGTTGAAATAAAGGAAAAGAGATAGAGAGAAAGAGCCGAATGCACATACATAATCAATGCTATCGATACACGCGATCAGTACGAATCGATGCATTCAGAACGATGCACTTTTCGGTCCGTAACGAAATTCGATACTATCAATTATACATAGAGAGGAATAATTTGCTCTTTAATCCAATCGACCTCATCCCTTCATGTTAATGTATACTTCAGATCGGATTTTCTCTGTTAATTTACGATCTCGAGATCACGCAAAATTAAAATCGTGTCTCAAAACTGTCCCATTTGAAGTTCCGCTCAAATGGTAGTTTCTCAAAAACTTTGAAATATAAAAAACCATTTACATACATCTCTTTACATTTATCTGTTTATTTGATCCCGTCTATTTGTTTATGTGTCAAAATAAATTAGATAAAATTCAAAGTGCATTCCGTGTTTATTGTGTTACAATAATCGAGAAAGAGAGAAAGATAATATCAACTCGTGGAAAAGCTTTGCAACACGCAGCGTCAGTTAGTTAATTCACCGAGCGACGGCGCAAATTTAGCAAATGAGGGACTTTGCCGGGTTGTTTTCCATGGCATACCAGAGCTTTGGTACAAATTTTTTGTCGATATAAACACAAAGATGCTTATTTCGGTATCCGTGCTGTTTTTCGACACTTTCCGCCCTTCTACCTCCTCGTGCCCCCATTTTAACTTCTCGCACAATTGGCAAACTCTCCTCTGGCACACATGAGTTTAACTTGGTATTGGTAGTTTCTGTAACTATACACGTAGACAATAACACGCCGTACAAGGCGCGCTTTTTATCAGTTAAGCAGCAACGCGCGCCAAAATAAAAAAAAAAAAAAAAAAAAAAAAAAAAAAAAAAACAAGAATTTCAACAACAAGAATTAAAACTTTTTTCGATTAATGTTAGTTCACTCGTCAGTTCCGTGCAATAGTTACATTGCAAACATTCTCTTGTATTTCCAATTCCTCCAAAACAAATTGTCTCGATATATTTTAATTTTTTTTAAGAACTTGTGGCTTTTGTTTGAATAAAAGATCGCATATAGATATTATTGTTAATATTGTCTACAAGTTAATATTTTATATAAAAACTTGGTTTGTTTTCTAATTTTTTGCTATTTGTAGTATATTAAAATACTTATAAATTATTTTATATTTTCGTCAACTTAAACTTTATCGAACTCCGAATATACGATTAAATCTTCATCGATTAAGATATTGGACGATTGTAACTTGGCCGACAAGCGCGATCTCGCAAATCAACGCCGCAGTTCACAATCGCCCACGTGTTAAAACGATGATGATACTGGACGGAGCAGTTCGTGCGCAATTCGCGTGCAGCCCTCGCGTGAAAAGCCGGCCCTTAACGAGACGCGACCGCCCGCAGCGATTGCGAAACACCGCGTTGTCTTCTGTGTAATGAATGCGGAATTGAATAACATGCGGTGTCGGCATGCGACATTCACCGCGGACATGCCTCCGGATGGTTTCAGCATCCGGTAGCTGTTCTCGCTTATCGAACTGTTCAAGCGAGACTGTTGCGCGCGCGCGCGCACACACACACTCTCATTCACTCTCACACACACGCGCGCACACACACACACCCACACACTCTCTCTCTCTCCCTCTCTCTCTCTCTTTCAACTTGTCCCGCACTTTATCACGCTCCCGATTCTCTAATCGTGCGAATTTTTTCAGTTCGCGTGTCCTCCCATTTCTGTTTCAAAGAGAGCGCTGAGCAACACCACGGTCGGCTTTGCGCTTTCGTTTCATTTTCATACGCGTTTTGTGCACCACAAGCCGCACTACTGCTTGTTACCGCTTAAATCACACCAAGACTGCGAAAAAATTCATTTTTTTTTTTTTTGGTTATTCGTTTTTGTTTTTTATATATTCGCGATACCTTTCCGTTTTCAATTTTCGGTGTTGTTTTTTTTTTGGCGAACAACGGGTAAAATGAAAATAACCGAGTGCAGGAAAATTTAAATGCGGGGAAAAACTATCGCTTTGTTCCGAACATGATGGTTTGAATTCTGCGCAACGGGAAACTAAATTTACAATGTTTTCTTGCGCAATAAAACAGACGCGAACGAGGTTATTTTATAATATAACACGGTCTGCCTGACGCGCATTATAGATTAATGTGGTCTTCTGTTTGAGGAGCCACACACTGACATTCCGGGGAGGTGTGAAATGTAGAAACCGCTGTTACACATGCTGTCACGTCATGTGTGCTGCGGGATTTTGACATGATGGCACATTATTAGAATCTCGCGATATTGTTGTCATTTAGTTGAGCGTTCTACTTCCGTTATTACAGGGGAGACGTAATTACAAGATACAAACAAATACATCTTAAGCATTATAATATATTTTACATAAATAAGTTACGAATAAAAAAATACATATTACGACAAATTAAATAATTACTTTTAGAAATTGTTCTGCATGTATTTTCAATTTTAATAGTGCAATGCTATAGGTTTATTTATTTCACTAACAGCATAACAATATACTTAAAATTGTTTCAGCATATTTGTTCTGAATTGTAAGCAATATGTCGGTTCAGATTAACGAATTGAAATAAATTTAAAATTTTTAATTTTCACATTACATGAACGGCGGCATCTTCAACGCGTTGTGGTATATTTATCCAGCACGCGGAGAATTTATTTCAAGCTGCTTGCGAACCTCACCTCGCCCTTTCTGCGTAAAGAAGAAATATGCTTGAGAAATACCTCAAGCACGAGAGCTTTAATTTCATGTTTACCTTCACCAAATATTTATCACACTATTATAACATCTGCAAAACTTGAACACCCGGAGATATTGCGGAGAAAACGTCGTCGGCGTGAAGACGCGATTACACCGAGAGAGATTCCTCCGGTTTTTTCTCGATGTGTATGCGAGAAAAGAAAGAGCCTCGGCACTGTCGCCGCAAGCCTCGTTCTAAAGATTGTCACCGATGACAAAGAGACAAGCAGCTGCGAAAATTGCTGCATCGTCATTGTCCCATGAAGGAAAACCGACACTCATCCTCGCCGTTCTGCACCTTCAGCATTATTTCTGGACTCCGACGATCATCCCTGAAAAAAGAAGCGTATAAAGTGATTAATGGAAAATAATGATGGACAAGCCGGATTGTTATTAAAAGTTTTTATATATTACGTACGTGTTCGCAAAATCTCTCTAAAACATCGATAAGTCACAATTCACTAAAATTCTCTGAACACAAAAACTTCAATTCTAATCTGATTTGACTCAACTTTGTTTATTCTTATTTTATATGTAGGTATACATGTTTTAATTTGTAAAAGTTATTTTTTCTCGATAGTTTTTCATTGTGTTTGCTACTAACAGATGCGTCCAAAAAAACTCGTGTTCACGAAGAAACGTGTAATAGTCGCCTTAAAATGAGATGCGCAAAGACAATATCGCGTACAACATCGATTACGCACACAAAGTCCGTAGTTTGTGTAACGTGATATGTCGCATGTGTTAATGGTACTAGGCGCGGCTTGAGGATGACATTAAGCGGCAAGTGCAGCGGACTGTACATTGTCATCCTCCGCGGGTGAATATTGTCGGGGATTGTGGCACGTACGCGTAGAGTCATTCTCTGTCCATCTCAAACCGTCAAACCGCCCTCTAAACCCATTAGTTATTTTCTCCACTTTTTCGCCGCATCTCCGTCCCGCGCGCGAATCCCTGTTTCCGGGCAGGCAGCGGCGCTTTGTTTCGTCCTGGATGTAGTCGTGACTCCGGACCACACTCGTCCATTAAGTCTAATAACATTCCGATGAATGCGCCGCGGTTGTTATTAGCTATGCATTTGCATAAACGTCGGAGCAATTATTTCACGAAGCGCGATTATGATGTGCCGGACTGGATGACGCGCCGCGTTGCGCGCCTCCGCATTATAACCGTTCGATTTTATAACACGCGCGACCCGCGTTATTATAATCACTGCCTATAACGAAAACTCGCACTCACCCGCGAGCAATTAAAGCATGTGCATTAATTGGATTCACGATTGCGCGCGCGAATATCGCCCGCTTTAAGCTAAAATTGATATTTTTTCCACTTGTGCCGCGCTGTGGCGAGAGCGCGCTATCGTATTATATACATTATCAAACTGGATTAGTAAAATAAATGAATGTGAGAAAAAACGCCTGTCTTGTAGTGAGAAATTTTTGTCGGAAAATGTGGATCGAGTCCTAATTGAATGAAACATAGTATATCTATCTGCGAGAAATACGAGCTTCAATTTTTTTGCTAAATTCCAACGTGTTAGTTTAACCGCGGATATATTTAACCAACGCGCGTTTAAAAAAGTTTTTTAAATGCATTATTTTATCACACACACATGCGTTCCGATTGACAACGGCAGTTTAGAAACACATGTACACGCTACATATTGCATTTCGCTCTCTAAAACAATTCTAAATCTTATCGTGACCGCGACACACGAGCACTTCAATCTCATGACGGAACTTTTTCGATAAAAACTGATCGGCAAATTTAATTGGTTGATCCGCGGTTTTTTACTCCCATACAATTATTACGAAAAATTGAACTTTCTACGGCGAATCAATTTTTCGTCATCAATTGCCCGAATTTCCCGAGAGAGAAATTAATTGGTAATTATCTCGCGGCATGTCGACGTGGTCGGACGTGGCGTGTATTTACCGTATGAATTAATCACGTTGCGGTATCCGCATGCGTGTGTCCTTGTCGTCACGTCCCGTCAGCCGTTAAAATTCAGGAAATAATCTATGATGCGCCACGTCATCGTCGCGTTGATACCATAATTTCCCTCGAAAATATTCCTCTTCTCGCGCCGTGGAGTTCCGCGAGAACTTAATTGCAAAGTGCATACATCGCGCCTGCAAATACCACTTAAGACCTCACGATCTTTTAATAGCGTCCTAGCAAGGCAGTTGCTCGCTCGACGTGATACTCCCGCAATATACCCGGTTGATATAAGTAACTGAATAATTTCGCAACGCTGGATCAGCATTTTTATCTTGCTGGAAAAATAATTTCCGGAGCTCCAACAATCTCGGAAAAGGTAAAAGAACAAGTTCGACGAAATTACTGGTTTCAGCGATTTCAGCAATTCGATACTTAGGAAGTCCATCTGCCCCTTCGGTCGCGCGTAACGTAATCTTATATGGTATTACAGTCTCTATATTTCCCCGTCTGTGTATGCGTTCTGTATGCATTCTTTCCCTTCTTCCCCCGAATAATCCCTCTTCTTCTCGTTTCGTCCTATCGGTCGCACGTCCATTTCATCCTCCTCACCATCGGCAGTCCTCGCTCTCTGCCCCCGTTGACGCAGTATCGATTTCCGCGTCGCCTTCATTCCTCTCTATTTTCCCTCTTACCACCCCCGTGTATTCGTCGTTTCTGTCTGTCTGTGTTTCGCGGAAAGCGGCTCTTTTACATTTCCCGTTGACTCGATGAGAAAAACTCCCGCGGCGACTTCGTTGCGGATTGCCTGGCGCGACGCCATCTTGGATCGCACTTACTCAGAAATTCTTTGCACCCCCGCGGGTAAGTATCGCGCGCGCCTTCGTCTTCGTGGGGATGCGCGGATCGTCACGGTGGTATACGATTATCGGCCGCGGAAAACAATGCGCGCGCTCGCGCTGGCAAACGTATGTGCGAGCTTCTGGCGACTCGCCCTGCGAATTATGTTAAGCACCACGTACGCGCTACGCTCGGCTACCTCGGCGAAATCGCGTCGCGAGTTTTATTGCGGCGCGGCCCGTTACGCGAGATAAATTGGGTAGTTCGTGAAGGGGGTTCGCCCTATGCGCCCCACGAAATCGGGAATCTCGCCTCCCTTTTCCACGTTGCCGTCTGCTTTATGCCACTGTTTCTCGAACGCGAGAAGTCGTAAAAGAGATTACTCGTCGTGAGAGCGCGTAGGACGCTTAACTTGCAGCAATATCGAGGCTGAGGTTCTCAGAAGACCAAATTGTACATTATTGCATTCTTCCGCGAGTCGCGGAAAAATTGTTGCTACAAACACAAAAGAAAGAGAGACCATTACGAGCTTGCTTGCGCGTCCGGGATGCATTTCGAAACAGGGGAGCTAAAATGTGTTGCGCGAAGTATATATCAAATCGCGAAGTCAGTAGGAAAAATATGCAGTTAATTTTTAATTTAACGTTAATATATATACGCACCGTATCTCTCTTGATGTACACGTTAACGTTGATAGCTTCAAAGAGGATAGTAATGCACACAAAAGCAGGAATTTTCTGATATTGTTACGACAAGGGATGTCCGTGGCATAAAAGGATATCAAGTGTCAGAAATATTTCATACTTTCTTTCGTTTCCTTTCCGCTCATTTTATTTACTTCGTGCTTTACGCAGCTGTATTTCAAAACAAGATTGCTACGCGCTCTCCTGTGTGTTTATTACCCGAAGTAGGCCACGAGACTTGTTCTTGTCGCGCTTCTCTAATTTCTTATCACCGCTGCGCGCACGCAATATCGCCGCCGCGGGAATAACATCGCATCCGCGAAAATAGTCCAACTGCGCGCGCTCAACTTTTGTTTCGCGGAAAAAATCGCGATGCAAGTTGTAATGTCAGTGAAAATAAGCTGATTGTTATGCATAAAAATGTAAAAATTTATTAATTTTACCAAGCTTATACAGAATATTATTCTTTTCAATTTACGCAAATAAAATGTATTACCTCTGTTTGTTTGAAAAATAAAAAGTTTTATGAATATGTTGATACACAGTGTTTGCAATTTTATTCAATTTTAAGACCAAATTATAATAGTTAATAAACAAAGTATATCACATTTCTCTCCTCTTCCCTTCATATTTATGAACCTCGTTTATTATTAATCGACAAATAATTTTCAGACCACTTTTCGATGTATCGCGCCGTAATTGCGAATTTCGCTTCCGATATCGCTGCTTTTTTTTCTCCTTTAATAACTTCATTCAGAAACAAGCGCGCGCGCACATTCATGACAAGTAATAAACAAAACCAGTGCCGACGTCGGATCGATAAATCACGTAGCTGTATGAAATCGAATGTTACACAGTTCAATAATCCGTGCGCGTAGAATGTAAATTCGTCGATCGACGATGTGCGTGTCGCTCATTCGAAAATCAGTGTTCGTACGGAACAGTCGATTAAACAAATAAAAAAATTTCGAGTAAAAGAATGAACATTTCAAAAAATATCAAAATTGACGCCGTCGTGCTCTAAAAAACAAACAAAAAAGATCGGTTAATCGGAATTTCAAAGACGCGATTCATAGCCGCTCAAGGAAACAAGATCCGACCGATGCGATTCATTGGTTTCGTAAATGACTCAATTATCGAAATGTGAAAAAAAGAAAAACCAAGTTAGGAAAAGATGTAAAAGAGGAAGTAATTGTGCAATCCCGCTACTTCCGGAATTTTCTCAATGGATTTCGCGCGACGTCTCATAACGAATATTGAAACGGCGAATCGTCTATCGATCGGTAACGGAAAAAAAAGCTTTCATATTAGGCGATCATCTGGAAATCCGGGCAGATAAGGGTATCTTTGAAAATTCATTCAGTTGTAACATGACGATCACGACACCGTGTCGACTAAAGAGCTGATTCAAGGAATCATGTCGATATATATATATCGCATATCGATATATATCGATCTTCTTTTTGTTTCTAATTGCCGATTCCAGCAAGGTGTTAAAGCTTTCTTGTACAAACAATTTTCCGTTTAACAATTAAACGGAATATAATTTATATATAATGTAGAAACTATTTTATATTCATAGATAACTATATTCAAGAATTAGTCTAAATTTATTGCGATTTGAGGGTGACTTGTGCGATTTGTACAAGCCGAAGGAAAAAACTACGCATTGCAAAATTACGAGAAAGAAGTGAGAAATGTAAAGTTATAATAAAACGTGCACAAAGGGTGAGAAAAGAAGATTCTTTCTTGTTAGCGTTAGAAAACATAAGAATCAATCAAACTCATCGAGTCTCGCGAGCCGCAACTTTCAAGAGGTTTACTACGACTTAATTAAAGCAAATGGTCTCGCGAGTAATAAAAGTTTCCGCGTATAATGAACTCACTTAATTTTCAGGCTTAAAACTGAATTATCCAAAATTTACATTCGAGAAAATTTACGTTACGTGGCGGGGAACGAAATGACGAAGAAGAAAGACAAAAACTCTTTTAACGAGCAGCGTTCTCCTGCGGGATTCCGGCTCTAGTTGCGAGCTTAGATACATTGAAGTTCGTAAACAAGACACGACAGCGTCTTGAGCTGAAGACAATTTTCCTATACTGTATTAACAATTTTGAAATTTTCGATTCGCGTTAATAACAATTATATGCAAAAAAATGTCGCACCTCTTGCAATGTTTCTGCGTGCCGCGGAGAATCGAACAAAGAGGGGTTATAAAAAACATCTTTGCGCGAGCATAATTCCAAGGTTCTCATCTCCCCTTTCAACGAACTCACTTAATGCCGTGCTTAAAACTGAATTATCTGAAATTTGCATTCACGCGAGATATCGCGCCGTAGAGTCAGGGAACGGGTTTGTAGGCGAAAATTCTTTCGAAGAGCAACATCTCCCGCGGGGTCAATGCTGCGAGCTCCCACCCGTTAACCGTCTCGGTAACGAATAACGGCGTCGTTTCAATTTGCTTGCAAGCAGCGTCGCGGAACCTCACGGAATAACGGTATATAAAGCCGCTTCGTGGTTTCCAAGTAGATCACCGTCTAAAGGCAAAGGACTTGCATATACACTGACTAATTGAAGCGTACTTCGCCTCCAAGAACGCTATTTCGTCGCCTGTTTTCCGTTTCCCGAACTTTCGTCGTTAAAAGACGGGAATTCCGCGCGTAGTAATTAACTACGTCGCGAGATGAGACGCTTATGTTCTCACTCGATGTGACATCGTGTTGACACTTTTTATCGATTTTCTTGTTTTTTTTTTGTTTTTTTTACAGAACATAGAAAGGTATTCATCGGTTGTCGCCGAGTCTCTTTCTATTATTAAAGTGACCACACCGAAGATGGCCGATCCTCTTTGCGTATATTGATATGACGATGAGTCGGGAATATGTGCGCGCAAAGCTTTCTCGTTTGCGTTTCTTCTTCCCCCGCCGTTACAACAATGAACCAAACAACATCAAAATACGACAGGCCACACCGCTCACGCTCGCAGGTTAATTTTACATTACCTTGTGCTGTACTGGCTGTAGCGTCGAATTAGCCGTAACAGAGTCGAATACACGCTACGTGCGCCGCGCACAAGTGCCCTCGCTCACGTTTACATCATCACCGACTATTTGTGTGCATATGCATTTTACAAGCACGAACAGAGAATGCGCCACTCAACCGGTTGCAACTAACAACTTTAAAAGTCCTGGCTAAACGAGAAATTCGGTTAAGCTCCGTTCCGACCGGTGAACCTTTTCAGCTGAACGAAGATCTGTCCGGTATTTGTACGTGTATCGCGCAGATGTGAATACACACATGCAGCACCATTGTGAGCGTTTATCGGCCCTATCACGGCGTATATGTTCAATAACTGTCATTCGTACTCTACTTGAGATATTTCCCTTACCTGTGGTGAGATATGTATAATATTTTCTATCTCTTCTTTTATAAAGAATATCACGTAATCGAGAGTACTTATCATAAAAAAAAAAAATTAATTATCGATTCAAGATTTAAAGGCGCAAATATCAAACTTCACAACGGGATATAATTTTGCGATATATTGTAAGTTTTATTCATCGACAAAAGAAATTTTATCATCACGTCGAAGAAACTGATCCTATCTCGTAGACCGAGTCTTCTTCGCTTGCATAGTAGTAATATCAGTTAATAGAAGATAATATCGACCGCCGATTCATCTTATCGCTGCAATAATGCTCTAATGGACGTCAAACTTCGTCGAACTGGCATGTTCGGGCAACTTTACTTAATCTTGCATAAGTTACAACCCCCGAACTAATAGTAATAGAGTAGAATACGTTTGGCGTGCTGCGCCATAAGTGCAGCTCCGGCTGTACGTACGTACCCAGCACGTTTTCGAGAACGCGAGCAAACGGGCGCAGCGCACGAGTGCGAGCGGAGAACACGGGAGAGAAAGAGCGTAAGAGCAAGGGTGGTCGCGGGGATGGGAGAAAGAGAACGAGCGCGGATGGGACATGCGGCCAGTCCTCGTTAACAGCTTTGAAAGTTCGGATTAAACGCAGAATTGCGTTAAATTCTGCCCGGAGAGCAGCTCTGGACCCCCCCAGGGTGCCTGCTTTCCGAAGCGCGCTAAAAATTAAATCAAAATGCGATAAAGACGAAAAAATATGTTCCTTAATAACATCCGAAGTGTGTGTTCGCGTGCTGAGAAACTGCGTATGAATAAACGTCACAAATGCGCGGTAATGCTAAGCACCTTGAAATAAATTGACAATAGAGAATAATATAGCAGTATAATTAAAAAAAAAAACAAATAAATGTATTCGATTATGCAGAAAGATACTGATAACATAAATATGCAAAAAGAGTAATAAATATTTTAAAAAGTATAAATATTTAAAAATATAACACGCAAGCGACAGCAAGTTTATCAACATGACGGAATATTGAACCTTTGGTCAATTTACATAAAAATATGAACTACACGCGTAAAATTACATTTTGAATTATTTAAAATGTGTACGCATATTCCGACTATTATAAATTTCACGTTGTTAACAAATCTGATCTTTTTATTAGACCGCTCTCTGCTAAAATAATACACCAGTAAACACATCAAAGAGAACAAGAATTAACGATATATAACTTTAAAATATCGTCGCGAGTTTAAAGTTCAGCAGTGTCGTGCAGATAAAAATAGCGCTTAATACCGAATCCGATTAGCGCTTTAAAGTATACAGGGTGTCCTGTCAATCTTTAATAGCACGTTTTTCGGTCAATTGAAAATTGATTAGCCTTTATTGAAAGTATTGAGTAAGTCATCAAAGTGGATGTGTCATAAGCGTTTCATTTTTCGCTCAATACATATTTTCGCAATTTAATCTTAAATTACGAATCTATTTTTTTTAAATAGAAGTTCGTTAAAACTTAAATGCGTTAGTTTTTATCATACAATTCGAGAAATCGCGAAGCGTTTATTTATTTCCTTCTGTTTCAAAAATATTATCAGCGCTTCGATACTTCTGCAAAAATATATAAAAAAAAATATTGTCACTAGAAGTTAACGAGAATTCTCCACAGACACCCCGTACATAATACGTACATAATTTTGTTACACGGTTGTAATCCTATCTCGTGCAGTGTCTGTACCGCAATGGATCGTGCTAGGAACACGAGAACGAAAATTCTCCGCGGCGTATTGCATTATCCGCAATCGCGCACTGCTTCTCGCACGGAGATGAATTTTGATCCGCGCGAGCAGCGAAAAAATAGGATTTTCCGCAAAACTCTCTTCCGCACGGTGGCATACGAATTACCCCGGTGTTAACCGCCAAGCAGGTATTTTCACTCGACCGAAGCCACGCAACACAGTGGTAAGAGTTGTGTACGCGTGAAGGAAATAGCAAGGCCCGGCGAGTGTAAAAGAGAAAAAGGAGAGGATGTAAAAATAGCG
>QVNV01016810.1:0-10828 GCA_014825455.1 Pseudomyrmex pallidus | reverse complement strand
TTTTTTTTCTAAACTACGAAATCTTTTTTTTTTCTCTCCGCCGAAACTATTTACGCGAGGAAAACTCCGCGAAAGCAGAAGTTTCTCCCGAAATAACTTGCGTTCGAGTCGAAAATTTCTTCTTTTCGCGCGCATAAAGGACTCAAATAATAAGAACGAACCGTATATGGGGGTCGACGTGTTTCTCGATACTTGTTTACACGTCGTTCCGTCTGTTTATACTGCAAGGAAAAGAGATATCGTATATGTGAAACGTTGTCCGATTACGCTCGCTCGAGTTACGACGAGTTCACCGGCGGCAACGAGAAACGAATATCCTCCACCGAAAACGTTTATCTCTCGTCATCGTGTTCGCGCGGCCAGTCGAGCGTTATCGGAAACGCGCGCGCGGCAGCCGCGCCAAATGCGGCGACGGACGAGCGTAAACTTAGTGGCTTTGGGATGACGAGGCGCCGGGGATCGCGAGATGAGACGAGGGGTTCGTGTATTCAAAGTAATTCGCCTGTCGGATTACCGCTCAACGGAATCGCGTCTCAATTAATTGCGCCATCGTGTTAGCCTGGCGCGACGGCGCGATAGAACGTGTGCTTTCAACTTTGTTGTTTGGTGACAGTCGCTTCGCGCTCGCGACTCTCACCGCGAAAGATATTATGATCACTCACGCTTTCGTAATCCGCGTATAATCCGTCGAAGCACGTACATACTTACATTCGCGTGCTTCAGAAACGCGCGCTGTCGACACACTCGGAGAATTCCCCGTCAGACTGTCGAATAAAATACCGTGTACTGTGCGATTTTTTCTCCTCTTTCTCTCTCAAACTCTTAAATTTTCGCGAAAATTTCACATCGTTTATCTTCGCTCTCTCGCGCTGCGTCCCGGCGGGACCTTGTTTCGCTCGTTTCTCGCGTGAAATCGGCGCGTACTTAGAAACACAGAAAGACCGAGAGACCGCGCGCTATAAATATTCGATATACACAATTTATGAAGCGTGATTTTTTTTTACGGTCAGACCGTACAGGTGCACACACAGCCGGCGGGGCTGTGTGTAACGACGGGCTCGTACTGTAAATACGCGTGCTTATATACTTGTATGTGCACTCGGTATGCCCGATGATTTACGCATTATGCAGCACGACCGTTTACACGGCCGACGGCGCCGTAGACAAAATATCTGCGATAAACGGATGATGCTTCAAAAGCCACTGCGCCAGTCGAAAAGCCGAAGTTTGATAACGAGCGTGCCTAACGGGTCTTTAGAATTCTCCGTGTATAAAGAACGCGGGCGCGTTATACGAAAATTATTTTTAGGGATGCGTGGAATGCGGGATCTGAGAAGTTGCTCCCGTTTTGCGATTACTCCGCGTGCCCCGAAAGAAGTGTGTGATTGCGTCGTTTTTTCGCATTCACGGCGACTTGAGAATGTTCGTGGCGAGCTCGTTAACAAAATTACAGAACGATGCGTATGTGACAAGCGAGACCTACCGGACATCGTTTATTCTCGGAAGAAGGTCGAAATGCTGCGGCCTTCCGAAGGTAGCACACGGTCTAACCGGACATTCGTCGAATAATACAAGCTACCGCGTATCGGGACTAACGGCGCGGAAAATTAATAACAGCAGAAGAAAACGAGCGAGCCGACCGCGAGCATTAATTTCGCGGCGGTATCTCGCCGCGCCCGCGAAAGGGCGATCACGAATTTTCACATGCGTGGTTGGACACGATCAGCTGTCGCGGCCGATGATGAAGAAAGAAACGAACGGACTCTCGACATGTGCTTCGAGATATAACAAGTATATTTGGATAAAAACATACAAGGAAGGTGTCTGGACACGCAGAACCGCGCGCGTTACTCAATTAATTTTTCATATATGGTACGCGAAAAGTCGATAGAGAGAAAGAAAGAGAAATATGAATAATTCAAGCGTTCGCAAATTAGCCGATAATTGTTTCCCGTCACGGTGAAGTCACACGAAGCCAACCGATCGTTTATTGACCCGATAATTCATCGGCGATAGACGAACATTCGCAGTCGCGACGATTGGCGCCGCGATGAAAAAAGAAGTTAATCGCAGATACCTGTTTCCGCGCGCGCGAACAGACCAGACGCGGGTTCGTATCAACATGGAGAGAGAGACTGAGTCTCTCCGGACGTATATTATCTGTCGATGTGTATTACAAATTACGGTCTCCCCTTTCTCCCCCTCGTCTCCGTAGCTCGGGAATTTGAAAGCGATCCCGAGAGAGCACGTTTATATCCGTGTGTGCGGCAAGGATAATTATTATTCCGCCGTGACACGCGCCACACACGATAGCTTTGTCATCAAACGAAGCGAGCTTAAAATAAGTGCGTTCGAATTTCCTTGAGACGCCGACGCAATTAACAGCGGGGTAACAAATTAATCCTTTTTGACGCAGTATCTCTTTTCGCTGAATTGAATCTCCTCCCTGGTCACGCATCGTTTCTTGTTTCCCCGAGGGAAAATATCGTTGACCAATTAAAACGCGGTAGCAAATTATACAGTGGCTGTCCGCCAACCGTATTGGCGGTTTCAATTTCACTTAGAAGCTGCAACCGCTTTCAATAAACCGATCGCCGATTAATACGCCGTTAATACACTGACGGCGTGCGCGATTGATTATATCAAACGTGAATTTTTTTTAGAATTATCAGACAACGCGACGCTGCGAAGCGCATCTCGCGGCGAGGAGGAACGTCGTGTCTCATTAATTTCATACCTCGCGTATCCTCGTTAATAGCGGCAATAATTTCTGTTCCGGGTAATTAATATATACTTTCGATAAACGGATTATTTTATACGAACTCGGGAAATCTCGATAAGCATCACTGTGCTCTCGTGGTTAATTAATATTAGCGACAAAAGAGTGAGATATCCGGAAAGTCGGATGATAAATTGTGTTTAAAAACGACCGTGACAGGAAAACGAAATTAAACGCTCTCAAAGTTCTTCCCATGCAATTATTTTAGAAACATAATAAAATATGATAGACAATAGAATTCGAACTAGATTTAAAAAGTCGATCATCTGTCACGAATTTGTACATTGAACTCACCGAGAAAAGCAGCGCGATAACAAAACACATCGATCGTGCAATGGCCTGTCACTGTGACTCGTCGAGTGGCAAGGATCTTCGGAAGTCCTCGACAGGAGCTTCTTTCAAAAAAACAAACCGCGCGCCTTTTTCCACAACACACGACGATCGGATTCTCGGCGAGAATCTGCGGGCTAGGACGAGAGGAATTCACACGCAAGATCACGCGTCGCGGGAACAACGGATCGCGTTGTTCGCGGAGACTGCGGTCACTTACATCGCGTCAAAACACGCGTTTAAGGAAATCACCCAAGTTCAAGAACAAACGGAGACAGACATAGCGCGAGACGGAAACCGACCGACCGACCACGAGATCATCTTACGAGATGACGACGAACGGATGAAGAAACGAAACCGGACGAACGCAGCACACGCGGCGCGGAGAAACCATATTGATGCCTGCCGGCTTCAGATCAGGTTGAGTGAGTTGTTCCGAGTTGTTCACCCTCCCCGTACGCAATCCCGTCTACGTGTCTACTCATGCAAGATAATGCCGACTACTCCGGATGTCCTCGCGGCCGACTCCCTTCTTCGGCCGCGGCTACGAAATTTCATCTCGACACGAGAAGGAGATTGTTCGTACAACACACACTTGTTAAATGTCGATCTTTATTTATAACTCAATGACGCGCCCGATCTTTTTCCCAATCTCTTATCCTCTTACAAATTACCTTCCAGAATTTAATGCTAATTAACTGTTCGTGTATATATCACGTGGCACGAGTTATCGCGCGGTAACTTGTAAAAGAGTGTCATTGTGACTTTTATATCGCTCCACATCGCCGGTTTCGCCTTTAGCGAGAGAAAAGGATTAAAAGGGAGAAAATTAAGCGCGAGGACTTGAGCGAATTAAGCCATTGACAGGCAGAAAAGTGGCTTTTATGTATTTGTACATCGGACACGAGTCTCCGGGACCTTTTTTCGAGACTTTCGCTCGTTCTCCGTCGTCGCTCGTAACTGCAGTCACTCGCGTGGGACAGCGCAACCAGCCCCGCCGTTTTTAGTGACGCTTTTAAGTCGGCAACAATTGCTTTTCTCGGAAGTTGAGCTGAGAAAGTTACATAGGCACTTGGACTGGCTGCGGAACAGAATTACCATCAAAGAACGTGACATTCCCGCATGATCATCTACGCGAAATAAAAAGACGTTTCATCTAATCAATCTGGAAAATTATAAATACTAGGAAAAAATCACGAAACGCTCTTTCGTTACGTGACGAAAAAATTACGCGACGCTCTTTTCACTCTTGTCGTTAGTAAATATTTAATAATAATATAAATTTCGTCGATTAAATAGTAATAATATAAATGTAAGGATTCGAGCGGTAGTTTGGGTTTTATTAGACGGCACTGAATTTAATGCAACGAGTAAAGGTACTTTATTCACATGGTTATACGTCTTTTAAGTGCGCGATTATGTCAAAGAGATGACTTTGTTGACTGCTCGCTATTCGCCGGCACTTCCTCGCGATCGGTAAAATTCGGCAAACCCGACTGTCTGCGAACGGTGTTTACCGGCAGTTCGTTCACGCACAAAATAAACTGACACGTGAAAGTACACGTGTACAGCCGTTGCTGTATAATATTCTGGAAAATTTCTTACATAAATAGTATTTCTTCCCCTTCCAGCGACCAACTGGTAGCAAGAGACGAAAGATACAGTATGAGTTGCGCAGGCACTCAAGAATATCGGGGAATCGTGAATAGTGGGGGAAACTATTGGCCCGTTTATTAAGGAGAAGTCGAAATTGTAGTGCTCGAAATTACTGGAGAGTTCTACCGTATATCTTATTTCAATCTGTTACATAGCCAAGACACGTTGAAAGAGCATTGCTTGTCATAATATCGGCGACTTCTTGTACAACATGTTCTTGAACATATTACCTCTTTACGATTAGTACTTGGAAAAACTTCCGGTTTTGAATTTGGTGTTGACGATCAATTTGTCGGCTCGAAGCACAGCTCGATAACTTATCCGCGAAATGTGTTTCTCGTTGACTAAAAGACAGAAAGATTTACGAGGAGCCTGAAGAAAATTCTCTGTCACTCTGGACTCTCTTTCTCTGATACACTCGACGAATCGCCAACCGAGCGGAAATAAACGTCTCGTAAACCTGCTCGGTAAAGAGAACCGAGGCCACGGACAACCCTTTTTTCTCCCTTTTGACGCAGTTCCACCTCGCGCCTGGAAACTAGGAAACACACGATGGAGAACCAGCTTTCCGCAGGTTTCTGCGAGTAAGAGACACAATAAAACACAGCACGCAGGATCATTTCAGCGCGGAGAATCGATAGCCTTGAAGGTGATAAACCCTCTCGTCGCGCGCGATAAGATCCTTTTACACTCAATCACGTTACATTCACGTTAAAATATATCGAGGGATTTTGATATAGATTTTTTCGACCGGTATTGATATATACATGTACTTTTTGTCTCTCGAAAAGTGAGATGTTGTCCTAGAGACAACCTTGCTGCCGAGCGGCCAAGATTAATGAACACGATTCTAGGGATCTAATCTAGGCAGCGAATCCACTCGAAATCGCTCGACACATTTCACTTTCGTAAATCGACGTCATTTATCAGCGCGGATCGATGAATCGATTCCGGCCCCAGATCGTAAGAAGCGTCGCGGTGTTGTTCACCCTGATGTCCGATACCGGCCTCTCTGAGACACATTGCCGCGTCCTAGGAACGTCTCTAGGATCGTCAGCTCTCCGATATCTCTCGAGACGGTCGCCGTATAGCAATTTACTCTGGGTACTCGGTTCGAGCGAGTATCATTGGGGTGTCTCGTGCCTCTAACTCAGATAGCTATCTGGTTTGGTGGCGTATCAATTGATGTATATGCGTGTATCATCGAGCCACTGCTCTTGGAAATCCTGACAGTGATGTAACTGCGGATTTCCGATGACTCGTTGAAATCATTCGCTTATCGAAACGAGTGATACGGCGCGTATACACATATTTCACATTGCGGATAAAGTCCAGTCTTTTATTTTTATTCGCAATATCATAATTTATTTTAAAAAGTATTTATATATAAAAAGATAGTTTTAAAAATAATTTTTTATAAGTTTTGATATCACTTCTGGTATAAATTAATATTTTATAATATAGATAGGCGCGTTTTTAAAATAAAAATACATGTGTTTCTTGTTTTCCTTTTCTATTTTGCTCCAGAAATAATATTTGAGTTTTTTTTTTTCGAAATTTCTCTTATGTTGTATTTACATAGCTCAACGACGACGAGAAATAAAATGATGTAAAAGCCGGATTGAGCACCGTGCTAAAATAAACAACCCGTGTATATAACGCGACAGTTTGTCGATTACGAGCGGATTAACCGCTTTTAAATATACGGTTACATGGCCGAAGATATTATCTGAGAGCTGAATCCTTATAAGAATCCCGGTTTGTGTCGTGTGTCGTTCACTTTCGCGAACTTCAGGTGCTCGAAGTGACACGGACGGAGACACGACTTTTTACAACGAGCCTCTTCTGAAATCGTTTTTGATTGCGCGCGCGACACTCACGACGACACTTTATAACATCTCGAACATCGGCGCGCAATGATTTATCAAAATGCTCGATTGGCGCGATATAAAGTCTCGATCTCGTTGCTCGAACACATTATAAAGATCGTCGGATCAGAGAGAAATATCATATTATTATTAGAAATAATATTTTGGAACTCGAAACTAGGATAACAATCTGCATAGCTTCTGGATAAGAAAGTGCGGATTACAACATGCGTGAAATTTATTTTCAAAGTTACAAATGTCAAAAGATGAAACCGGTCGATGCCTGCGCAATTCAAGCCGCGAATTTTGCGTTAATTATCCACCGTGACTGGTCGGGTCAAGTGCACCGTTCCGTAACTTTCGAGTCTTCGTTGTTTCTCCTTTTTATCCATTCGCCTCGGGAACGACACGCGGTAATGAGCGTCAAACTGTGATACGTTCAAAGAAGATCGTTGGAACAGACGCGCGACTGTTTAGCAATTGTCTCGGACGTCTTTACGATTCGTTCTTTAACGAGAATCGTCCTCCTCTCACGCCCGTCAGTTTCTATTCGTGTTCCGGACATAATCATCAATCAACTCGCGCCCGTCAATGTTTGCGTTGGAGAAGTTTTCTTCAGCGAGAAACATGAATCGTGTCGGAAGATGTACTTCGAGAAAGAGGAGAAGCGTCCTGGGAGAGGCTTAAACGAGCGAGAAGATAATGATTAGAGAGAGATTTCGCGCCTCTCTTCAAGTGATCGTCGCCGGCGGATCGTCGCCGTTAATGTCAACGCTCGATAAACCAGATACGTGACGACGATATAGCGTCGCCTCTGTCATTCACGCGACACTGAATACAATGACTTGCGACACGACACGAAGAGTTAAAACAGTTCGGTGACAGTAAGTATGTAAATACTCTAGAAAATACAATCGGACGTATGTGAAGCAAACAAGAAATTTTGAGGCGGTATATCATACAGACAAAATGAGGACTGTAACGAGAGTGCAAATTAACCGTGTTGCTTTAGCCGACCCTTTCAAATGTTGACTTATTTGAATTATAACGTTTCATTGTCGATTGTTCTTAAAGATCATTGTGTGTCTCTCTAGTCAGTCGCATGGGTTTTCCTCCCCCGGTCCGAGCGAGGAGATCATAATTGATTGGATAAACCAACGGGTATCGATAGGTTACACACTGTGGACACTTTCCCACAGCTCCGGTCCTAGACCGATAATTGTACTAATGCGCTTTGTGTTTGCCGAGCTCTTGCTCCCCCGAACAGGACATTAGAGGAACATATCTTCGAGCGATCCTAAGCTCGGAAATAAAAGAAAAACCTCGCGTCCTAAGAGTCTGAAACAGGGAAAAAAAGAGCGAGCCGATAAAGAATAATGGCGCTGTGCGGGTGGCCCTTATTGATCGTTTTATTTCTTACTCGATTGGATTCATTCGATGTGAAAAACGCGCTGTGAAAATTTGTAATAAAACTTTTATGTAATTTTTTTTATTCAATTCAGTTGCGCACTTCAAATTTTAAAACTCAACGAATGACAAGCAGAAATGACAAATGGAGCGCGTGTATCTTGCGTAAGTTAAATAATTGATTAATCGACCATTGCGACACACACAATCGATTGAAACACGCGCAAAACTGCCCACACGCAATATCGGCAAACACGATGTTTCGATCAGTTACGGATCACCGGTAGATTAATCAATTAATCTTGCGCAAGACACACATGCGTCATTTATCATTTCGCGATTTGTCGAGTTTTATGATTTAGAATCGCACGAGTTTTGACAGGAAAAACGGCAAGCGAATTGTCGACTCGAGAACATGTACCCATAGCGCGAATAAACACGCGAGTAATGATTAACGTTCTCGATCTGTTCGCGCCGTTGTGAGACAATCAGTTAAAACCGCCGAGGGATGTAATGTATTGACGATATTCATCGATTTCTCTTTGCGCGATCACGGTCGCGCGTCTCGCACAATCAGCGAGACGCGTGTATACTCGCATTCGCCGTGCGATATCACGGCGCGTGTGTCAGGAAGGGGGAACCAGAAATAAACGCCGCAATTCGCTGAACTCGAGTAGACCGACAGCGATCGCCGCTGAAATAAATTCGATCTGGTCGAGTATCCCTAAGTAGACACGCGGCATAAAATCCGAGAATGAGCAGCACACATCCGATGAAATCACGGACTTGTGCTTGTGTAGAGTTCGCTGTTTTTTTTCGCGTTTTATATTAGTGAGAAAGAGAGAGATTTCGTTATCAAAGATAATTATTCTAACTCAGTAAGTTAAAATGGGTCGTAAAACTTAGTGAAATACACAAGAACCTCACCTTAGACATGATTTTTAAGAGATAATTCTGACGCGTGAAAATAAAACTTATCGCGATGCAACTTTATGTATCCGGCACGTACAGTATTCCAGTCATAATTGCCTCTGAACGACCTGACATTATCAGGATGAGAGGACTCGTCGCGTCTAGAAACTCGCTTTTATCGAACGAAAGTTCGTAAATCAGGCGGCGACGCCATTACGCGTTCTCGAAGCTCTCGGACAGACGATCGATTGGTCCGATACAGAGGGGATGAAACAATCGATACGTTCAATTAGTAATCTGGCGCGTCGGTGCGTTAACGATAATTCGAACGACTCTTCTTTGGGCAAAGTCGATTTATGTGTGACGTACTTTTAATTCCGTTCTTTATTTCGAGCGTCGTAAATTTAACGTGATATCGATACGAATTTTTCGAAACCGCCAGTACTTAATGTGTGTGCGAAATGTGGTGGATGTTTATTAAATCGCTAAATATGGTGACGCGCGCATGAGTAATTTGTCACGTAAAAGATATCTTTGAAATTATTTTACGGTCGGATCGATGCTTAATATCGAAGTATCGTAAATGTCTTGGCTGGCTTCGTATCTGGACCAACGACTGCAAAAGCGCATGTTAGATCGCGCGCAATTTTACGCGTTAATAAATCCGACGTTTTTGATCAACATCTCTCTCGACGTCGATCGCGTTTATCGCAAACCGATACATACCTGTACTTTTTTTTTTTTTTTAATCCGATAGTCACGCATTATTTCAGATAGTTAACAAATGACACGTATCATATCGGCGAGAATTATGATAATTTAAATAAAATTGTTGAAAATGTTGCGAAAATGTGGTCGTATAAAGCGTCTCGATAAAATTGCGATTCAAATATAAATATTCGTATTTAATCGCGGAACGAATTACAAGCTCAGTATGCAAGTGTGATTTTTTTTCTTGTCACTTGCATCGGAACGGATAAATTATGCATATTTTACTGTGGAAAATGTTTCACAACCGGTCCCCCCTCCCCAACAGTGCACTGTTTCGCGTCATACAATAGACAGGCTCGTTTAATCGATTTCTAAGTAGCGCAATAGATGTTATTAACAACTTTCAATTGCGCACAACACAATTTCGCAGGAACCGATAATGTTTTTTTTTATTATCAATCTTATCAACGACTAAAGTAAAAATACGTATGACAGGCGAGTGCATTCGATGCAGTGCATTCTGTTCGAAATTTTTTATCATCGAAGAGGACATTTATTATAGAACGGAAGGATACGCTCGAATGCTTGATTAATAGCGGTCTCTATACTGACAGTCCTGCGTACAATGTCGCGATTTTAAGCATAGAAATAAAGTCAATTTTACGGTCGAAGTCCTATGTAATATGTATATCCTGCGCATGTGACGTCTCTGTTTTAATTAATAATCGACGAAGCGGAATTCCGAAGAAATTTATATCCATCCGTGAATTTATGGCTGCTTTACTACTGCATTCGCGGACGCGCGTCTGGCTCGTAACGTCGGGCGGGCGACCGTTACCTTTCCGTCTCTGGAAATTTATCAGGATTTTCCCTCTCGATTCTAAATCTAAATCGCCAACACCTCCGGTCGCGTTGAAACGTCGTATAAATCGTCCTCGTCCCTTTTCTGCGTCTTATCCGCCTCGAATTGCTCGTGCACGTATGTATAAGACTCAGATTACGAGGAGAAATCGGAGGCTCCCGTACGACGCGTATTACATGAGAGATGTGAGAAATGTTGTCGCCTCGTTTGAGAGAGAGAGAGAGAAAAAAAGAAGTTCTAATCGGTGATTTACAAATTAAACGATTGCAAAATCGCGAAGTACTTCGTTCGACTCGATGCAAT
>QVNV01016809.1:0-15382 GCA_014825455.1 Pseudomyrmex pallidus | reverse complement strand
TAAATGACAAAAATGTCACGTAAACTTTTGACAATATAATAGAAATGTCTGCTTTAAATCTACTAGGGGTGGGGGGGGGGAGGGAAAAAAAAAAGAAATGTAATAATAATATATAAATGTGATGCAGAACAAGCCACATAGGAATACGGTAACAGTCATTCGAAATGTTCAACATAGAAAAACTAAACTTTTGTACATTATGAGAGGATACACTCAACTTGAATGGATATACATACATGTACGTACATGTATACACATCCACGTGTGTATATATACACATATATATATGGATATACACACACAAATAATGTTACTCTTACTACGTTTCTCTTAATCATAGAGATTATTATATAGCTCAGCTAAAAAAAATATAGTACTTATTAAGCCAAAAAAGCTATGTAACCATTTCATAAAATATGGAAGTTGAGACTTATTTTTTTTTTTTTTTAATGTATATATCATAAACATTTCGAAGGAGCGCTATTTTTTGGTAGCAATAACAATTTTGTAACATTCCTAACAATTTAAAAAAATAAAAAAAAAGGTTTTAGATTATCCATGGCAGCATGTTAACAACTAGGGCAAAAAGAAAATAAGATTATATATCATGTACGAATGTACCTACACAATAGGAAAATAAACATATAATAAAATGATAATGATAATACTATCTAATTTGAGGAAAAATATTAACATACCTCTCGGACAGCTAGCTGCGCAGCTTCCCTGTTTGTAAATGTGATAAAAGCGTATCCTCTGTTGGAACCTGACATGGGATCCATCATCAGTCTTAAGTCCCAAATTTTTCCGCATTTTTCAAACAACGGAATTAACTCGTCTTCATACATGTCTTTTGGGATTTTGCCACAAAATACCTTTAGGAAAACAAAACATTTTGATATAACACACGAATTAAGAAGTTTTTATTAAGAAAATAATCAATTTTAATAAATGTAGCGCGATGAATATCTGGTAAATTTATTACGAATCTCTGCTCATAGTTTTAAATTATAAACTTTGTAATCATTTTAATAATTTTGTGTGTAAAATTTACCTCACAACCAGTACCAGGAGTTGGACCCTCCCAATTCGGTGGGGGACCACCATATTTTCTTTGTCCAGTAGTTACATCCAAAGGATATCCTGTTCTTTCCAGAATCATCTGAAACAAATGATTTTTTTTTGCTTGATTAGAACATATCATGTACAAACTTAAAGCAGGGAATGGATAAAGATTGATTTTAATGCTCCCAACTGAAGATACAACTTGAAATTACCTTGATTTTGTCCTCATCTGGGGCCTTGGGTGTCGTGCTAGTACCTGTACCTTGACCAGCACGACTTTTTTGTCTATATGTCTTCATTACACCACAAAGATATGCAGATTTATTAGATACATGTTCTAGATTGGACTCTAGAAATTGAGTTAGCACATTTAGCGCACCATCAACTGGAAATTCCTTTAAAGCATCAAGAGCTCTTTCATCCAGATCAACATGAGCTAATTTCCCCGTTTTATAAATGTCATCTAGTTTGGCAGCCACTTTCTCGTCTAGTCCATATTGCATAAGTTTGTTAAAATCTTCTGTCCGTTCCACATTTTCTATTTCCTGCTTTTCTTCCATTTTTATTTCCCCATTCCCTTCTGCCATAGCTAAAACAACAACATTTGTTAATAAAAATCTTTTATTTCTTATTTTGTTATGTACTAAATTAATTACTATTATTTCACACACACAAACAATAAAAAAAACTAGTTATATTGCTTCATACACTTTATGCCATGCATTTATTAGAATCACAAAATTTTGCAAATAGACTATATGTGATATAAGTGGTAAATCATATATGAAACAATTTTGTATGAGATAAAATACAAGTTTCCATTAATAACATAAATATATTAATAGTTTCACATATGTTTTTCTAAATAAATGTGTTTTAAATCAAAGAAACTTGTGACTTACAGAAATTCAAATAAAATGTAATGACAATAATGGATATAGTCAAATATCTTTGTCTAAAATGTCAAAGAAAAGATATAGAACATAGAATAATTTAAACAATATAACAGAAACTTGATTTTTCAAACTTGAATGTTTCTAAAGATGTTTTTCTGAATAAATATAAATTTATTTTAAAATAATTTGAGTTGCAGAAACAATTTCTCACACACTCACTCATTCATTCATCACAGTAAACCATTTCCAATTAATTGTTCAATTCCTTTCAATTTATTTATTGTTTTTGTAACAAATTGAATAGATATCCTTGTATCCTGATAAAGTGTAGATTCATCAGGATACAAGGTTTAACTGTGGATGCACAAAAATAAATAAATAAAGTGTCCTGTTAGCTAAATACAAACAGAACAACAAACTTTAAATAATAAAAAAATAATAAATTTCTATGAAAAAATATAGATAGCAAATAGAGTTGAAACATGTATTTAAAAACATATTTATATAATTATCTTTTACATCTCACCAATGTACATCCACAAGCTTAATTGAAATTGTATGTTAATGAACAGTTTGAATAAAAAAAAAATAAAAAAAACTAGCATATGCCAGAAAGAAATTGTAAACTTGTTTGCTCGCACGTACTTAACAATGTAACACACACATGAATAGGGAAAGAGCACTTATCACACATTCATACACGCACACGCACACACACGTAGCAAATGCAACGTCTTGCGTTCGCAGAAACCGGAGCAGAAAAAAAAAAGAGTCTAAGGACGTTTGCAAATTTTGCTGGAAAACGGGGATTGACTGATGGGACACGCGTAAGCGCGGGAAACGGTCGGCTCGGATAGAGAATACGCGAAATAGACAATGAACGGCATGTTGTACGTGATCGATGGTGACACTGGGCGCGCACACACGGCGCGTGTTGAATCGGTCGGACGAAACGGCGGGTCGGTCGCGGTATGGCGCAATCGCCGCTGCTGTGCGAGGAATGCGCGCGGCAAAAAACCGATCCGAAAATCCGGATTTTTCCCTCACCGCGTGCGGGGCTGCGTGCGTCTCTACCGGAGGCGTTCGTTACGCGCGACGATGAAATTCGCGCTTTCTTCGAACGCGACTTTCGCCGGCCGGCGAAATTTGCGTGCGTCGGGACACGGTTGGCGGCGACGGCGGCGGCGGCACAGACACACAATGCACCTATATGCACTCGCGGAGCATATGCACTCGGTGACGTGTTTAACCTGACTTATTTTCCCACTGGCGTGCGGCAAACAATCGCGCGGCAAAGCGTTTAGCGACCGGCGCGATTTAATCGGTCCCGCGAACGGACGCGCAACGACAACGACGAGCGGTTTTACCTTGCGAAAATAAAACGGACAGTCTCCTCCGTGGCGAGGAAATGGCGACAGACGTCAACGTGATCGCGGACTACGGGGTTCACAAAACGACGCGCAAAGATACGCTCGAACCCAGCGACACGGCCATCTTCCCGTGAGCGGCGGACCGCGCGCGAATTCTGATTGGCGCGCGCGAAATAGCGCGACGAGGACAACAAGAAAGTCGCGCCGCCGCGAGGAAACCAAACGCAATTTCGCGTCGTTCCGCGTCCAAATTCCGCGGAAATTCCGCGCGACGTCAAATTGATCTGTTTCGCGAAAGGAAATTCGACGGAGAAAATTTTCCAGCGGGGGAAAAAAACGTCTTCTTAGGAGCGCGCGTTTCGTCAACGAAATTTCGATCGACGCGATAAACTTTTTATCTGCGAGAACGTCACGCCGATAACTCGTCGAGGAGGTTAGTCTCGCAAATTCCGGAAAACCAAGACTATATATATATATATATATACATATATATGTAATTCGTCGACGTAAACTCTCCGCCATGCACATCCTCGTTGCATCTTTCGCGCGCGCGCGCGCGCGTCCGCTCTCCGTTTTCACGCCATTTATGAAAATGCGAAAATATTTCGTTGCTTATGCGCGCGCGCGCGCGTTTCCACATATTCTCGGAAAGCGAGGAGGTGGTCGCGTCATTCCGCGCGATTAACGCCGAGCTATTTCGCCGGCCTGTTACCGGCCGGCGAGAGAGCGCGCCAAAGCGCGAATCGCCATGACGGGGAAAGAGAGAGAGAGAAAGAGAGAGAGTGTGTGTCCTTCGATGCACCCGTCCGTCTCGTGAGAGAGCGCGTGCAATCATTCAAATCTCAAACGATCTCGTAACTCGATTCGATTGCTCACCAATGCTCTTTGTCTCTCGCGTCAGACTCTCTCACGCGTCGAGAGAAAGAGACAGAGAGAGAAGTCGGTTAATTCGTCTCTTGTAACTTTTTTTTTTACTCGCATAACCTCTCGCGTACAATGCACGTGAGACAAAAAAAAAGGGAGGAACACGGCGGGACGGACACACGCACACACGCACGCACGCACGCACGCACGAGCAGCAAGAGATGATAGCGGCGGTCCTCCATAAGTCATGGAAGGGCCAGGACAAAGGCGGAATTAAAGAACAGAGAAGCAGAGAGACCAAGAGAGAGAAAACAAAAAAAAGAGAGGAGCACGAGAAGGTATTAGTTTCGTTGATGGGGGAGAGAGAAAAAAAAGTAATGTGTACCTGTACCGAATTTTTGTACTCCTCACAGGTATCAATTTAGCAGGTCTCGTCGCGATGACAAAGAAACACTAGTTTTTTAAACGACGACGGCACCACAAGAAACCAGTCAGGATCTCCCGCCGGGTGTCATAAAACTCATAATTAATCGACACGTCACAGTTTTTTTTCTTTTTTTTTTTTTCTCGCAAAAAGCGCGTACCTCCGTGCTTCACAGGTTGACGACGGCAGCGGCAGCGGCGGCCGCACTCGCGGTTACGTTCACGCCGTTGCGCGTAACTGCACCGAGCGATAAGCGTAACTGAACGCGGCCCGCGCGAGGGAACTTGGACCGACTGCGGCGGCGACGACGACGACGACGACGACGAGGAAAACGCTCCGTTTTGTATCGTCGTTTGTGGCGCGCGATGATTTCTTTTTGTTTTTTGTTTTGTTTTTTTTTTGGAGAGATGCTTGTTGAAAATTTAGTCGCGTTGTAGGCACTTGTGTGAGACGACGACCGACGGTGCGGGACTAAAAGTTAAATAGACGACACACAGATTCCGTGAATTATTTTACTAGCGACGGGTCCGGTGGCGGTGGCGACGATGATGATGATGATGATGATGATGACGACGACGAACAACGGCGACGACGGCGACGACGACGACGGTGGTGGTGTACTGATGATGAGGACGACGAGACAACGGTGAGTGGTGTTTAAGGCCCGGGCGCAGTGTTTTGATATCGTGTAGTGCCTACATAGCCGTGATGCATAAATTGGACTGTCTGGCTGAAAGAGCGGTGCAATGGTGCAAGCCCCACAAAACCGAAACCAGTTTGCTTACGCTCGCCGCTGCGAAGTCGCGCTCCAGTCCAATCCGATTCAACCGTTTACCACTCTCCGCGGTGTACGCGAGCCCCGCCTTAATCAGGATCGTTGCGAGCCACTCCGGGCACCCCGGGGTACACCCTTGTTTCGGGTTATTTTTTCGCTTCCACAAAGCTCCACTTTGTAATTTTTCAAATATCCTTTTTTTTTTTTTTTATCAATCTTTTTGCTCAGCTGCACAGAGAAACTGTGAGCGTGTCTTGTATTAAAATTTAATTGCACGTTTCTTCAAGTGCTTCAACACTTTCCAGGTCCCGTCGCAGTGTGAGAAAAACGCCGCATTTTTTGGTATCGAGTAACTGGATCAAATAAATATTTTTGGATGATTGAACTTCTCTCCGGACCTTGATGAGTCTTAGGAACAAAGCCTGCAACAAGCTTCCTCGATTGCGTCGTACGTGAGGATCTTAGAGAACATGATGTGTGAACAGTTCAGGAAATTTTTATATTCTCCAATTTGTCGAGCAGAGAATGTTTCGACGTCCTGGACCATCTACTTCGGATCTACGACGTGATTTGAAATACGTTCGAGCGGAGATCAAACAGGAGCAAACGTAAATATTCAAAATATTGTTAGAATTAATCGTCGATGTAGGAAAATAACGAACATTTCCGCGTTTGATCTCTCGTGTTTCTCTTCGGCTAAAGAAATCTTAAATTTAGACGCGAACTTGTTAGAGTTTGAAAAACTTATCTTGGATGCGCGCGAGAGTTTATACAATGAAACTCATTTGATGCTTTGTGGTAGGTCCGCGTGCGAAGAAACGGACTTTCGCGTGTTGAGGAAACTTCGTACATTTTTCAAAGTCCGCAAATATATTGAAGCAAAGTGCGAGAGAGGTGAGTCAACGAAGTCTATCGGGTCTCGTCTCGAAGAGTAAAGCACAAGGACCTTCGACAAAAGTGCAACGAATTAGCGGAGTCAAGAGAGACGATCGCGCGTCTTTCTCCTTGTCTATGGTCGCGCGATTTTTGTGCGAGCGCGCGCATCCCAAGCCCTGTGTGTTGCGCGTATACACGCACACGTGCACGAACGCATGCCTGTGACCTCGGCGCGTCTCGGCGCATCACAGACAGAGAGAAAGAAAGAAAGAAAGAAAGAGTGAGAGAGAAAAAGATGACGCGATAACGTTTTATTTATTAAATGAGCGCTCTGGGAAGATCCTAAGCGCGAAATAAGCCGTAAACGAAAATCAAAGTGACAAAATTAATTAAACTAAATGAACAAATTGACAGAGAGAGGGACGATCTCGCGACGTTCTTAATGATGATACGGCCCTGCGGTGCCAACCGTAAAGCCCGTCTGGTTGGGAGCACACGCACCCGCGTCTCCCGTCGCGGCGCGGCGTAGCGCGGTTTCGTCGAAGCGCGTGAGAGAGCGAGACCGCGTCAACCGGCTGGTTCGCTCTCGCTCGCTCGCTCTCGTCGCTCTGCAGAAACCTGTTCAGCCTGGAACTTGTACTTTCTTGGCGATTATTTTTATCTGTTGAGAATCGCGCGCACGTACGTAGGCAGGCGAGCGAACGAACGAACGAGTGAGCGAGCGAACAGGCTGGCTGGCTGGCTGGCAGGCAGGCAAGCAGGCAGGCAGGCAGGCGAGCAAGCCGGCCGGCCGTGCGCGCCGCGGCACTGCCGGAAGCGGGCCGTCCTGGAAACTATCAACGGCCGGACACGCCGCGCCGGCTGGCCGGCTACGAGCGCAGCACTTCAGGCCGCACTTTCGCCGCAAAAATTCAATTCTCCCAAAGTACACCGCGCATCGCAACGCCCTGTTTCTCGCGTTCGCCCTGTTCCTCTTTTCTCTCTTCCCTCGTTTCTCGTTTCCCTTCTGGAGCATTCTCTCTTTTCCCGCGTTCTCTCTCTCTCTCTTTCTCTTTTCTTTCTCCCTCTTCCCTCCCCCTTTTAATCCTCTCTTTCTCTCCTCGTCGTCTTTATTCCTCCACTTTCCTCCATTTCCTTCTCCCTCGTTTTATCTTTATCTCCCTTCCTCCTCGCGACCCTCCCCGCGTCTCGATTCCTCCTCGCGCCGTTTCTCTCGACGACGCACCAATTGGCCGTCTGCGTCGTGCAGACAATGCACTTTTTTGCATAGCTACGGCGCGGCCATTGTCGTGGGAGGTTGAAATTTCAGCGAATTCCTCACTCCGTTCGCCGCGGACTTCTGTGTCACGGGAAGAGAGACCATGGGATTTTATTTAAATTGTCATTTCCCGTACAAATCTCTCACCGCTGATGCTGAAAAAATCGATCACGCCAAGCAGTCGAATTGCGTACAAGCAATTTCTAGATTTGTATATTTTCAATAGAATTTACGTGAAGTTTCTAAAATACTTGCGCTGTTAATTCCCACACAGCGTTGTGCAATGACAATGTTCTTGTACCGCCGACGTGCCGGCAGATTGGCAGCAAATTCACCGGCGACCGCGCGAACAAAGCCATGTGCTAACACATTCCGCCGGCAGAGAGTCTTGTGCTGATGTTTTATTTAACGGCAAATTGCCAATAAAACCCCGAGCAGATTCATCGAACGAGAATCTTCTTTTTTTTTATTTTGTTGCTCATCTATTCTTTATTGCTGCCAATCTGCTGTCAAGAATGGCGGTGGACATTTTGTCGACGGACTCGCAACAGAGAATCTCTTCTGTTGCGCTTCCGCCGAATGGTCTCAGACCGTTGAACCCTTTTTTTCACGACGAAGTAAGTCGCAAAAATTTTGGTTTTTTTTTTGTTTCTTTCAGACTTTGCCATCGGGAGAAGTGTACGCCCCGAACATGTGCGAAGCATCGAGGAGCGATGATCCCTCGGTAGCTGAAAAGAGAGAAGATACTTTTCCCGACGACAATACTTAATGACCGCGTCGCGCAGGTTTAGTTTGTTTCCCACGTTAATATCGACGATCCGCACTACGAGTGTGTAGACAGTGAGGAAGATTTTTCTCAGGAGCCCCTCCTCTTTCTCCCGTCCTTCTCTCTCTTATTCTTCACTTGCCTGTCCTCTCCCTCGCGCGCTCGCGCGTCTACTACACACATGCATAAACAGCCGTGGCATTAACATGAGGCCGCAAGTAGACCCCCAGCGAGTCGGCGCTGTTTCCTCCACGCTTCTTCTTCGCACAAACTTGTTTCGTCGCGCTGAGAGAAATTCTCCCTTTTCCGCAGATAAATAGGGGTGAACCTGTATTGCAAGACAATAATACCACCGCCCGGTTCGAGAACGGCCGTACAGAGGAGAGAGTCTGAACGCAGGGAGAGAAGAGCGCGCGCGCGAACACACGGAGAGAAGGAACCCCTCTTCCTCGGAAGAGAGGAGAGAACCCCTTGGGGGGTCGTTGGACCAGGGCGCTATATGTGGATTATCATAATAAAAGCCGCCTAAATGTTATCTCGTATTAAGTCATACTTTTGTTTTCCTCTTATGGCTCTGGGAACTTTGCCCGCCTAGCAAGGGAAGTGCACTTTTTTATTTCAACGCTATACGTGCACTCGGAGAAAGAGAAAGAGAGAGAGACTACACTACAGCCGGACGACGCATCAGTTAACCCTCTCAGAAAAAGGGTGGGATGAGTCGAATTACACGAGACGAAAAATTGCCAGATGGAAATTGTAATAAGAATCCGCGGGAGAGAGAGATCGGACGACGACACGGATTTGTGATCGTCTCGAATCGGGAGTTTCGCGCGGGAACTCGTTTTAGGTTAGCTCCGGAGCGCGGGAATTTCGAAGAAACCTGCTCCGGAAAGAACATCGACGAACCCGACGAAGAGTAACAAACGTTTGGCCGGGATGAGCGAAATGATAATTCTTGTCAAAAATGTTATTTAGCCTGGACGAGGTTTAGTCGAAGACAATCTAACAAATTAGGACCGGGATCACACGAGGAAAAACTTGGGCAAATTTGCCAATCACAGGTGAGCAATGTGAAGAACACACCTGGGACGTTGTCTTCAAAGCTTGCCTGTGATTGGTCAATTCGCTTATTGCACGAGTTTTTTTCCAGTTGTTCCCGGCCTTACACTCATCGAAACTCAACGTTAAACGCGACATAAGTTAGTCAGCGGTGACGTCATAACTCAAGACTCTAGACAACGCGCACAACTGGGCGTGTTTACCTCGAATGGTCGCGCGTGGTCAGCGCGATTTCGCCAATAAACAAATAAGGTACAAGGTAAGATGACTCGAAGAGTCTGTTCTCTTTTCGATTCACTCGATACGTACCACAAGATATCTAACATACACTTCCGATTTAATTAATAAAAAATACTTTTCGCACCCACGCACAGGTTCCACGCACAAATTGGCGGTGGTGTCACACGTCTTGGGCAGCGTCTATGAATCGCTTCTAACGACAATATCCCAACGTTATATCGGTACTTCTCGAAAAAATGGCTACGGATTGCCACGCGACGACGCCGATCGTCGTCGCGTGCTTGCTGCTGGGCGTTGCCGTGGTCGGCCAGTACGAGTGGCAGACTCGCGATGCCTTCGACGACATTCGCATGCGAATGGACAAAGTGAACGCGGAAAATTGTCAGATACAACGTCTCGATAGTCTCTTCCTGCCCGAGGACACGGTGTCGCATTTGCCCAGGATCGAGGATATCCACGTCAACCCGATACTCCCGAATCGCACGGCTCTGCTGCATCTTCACAACATGGCCCTCAACAGAGGCTTCTTTTGGAGCTACATTTTACAGTCGCGATTCATTCGTCCGGCTATCAACGACACCTACGATCCCGGCATGATGTACTACTATCTGTCTACGGTGGCCGATGTCTCCGCAAATCCCTACATCAACGCCTCTTCCATCTACTTCGCACCCAACATGTCCTACTCGCCGTCCTACAGAGGTTTCTTCAACAAGACCTTTCCCAGATTTGCGCCGCGCACATTCAGAGCGGATGACTTTAACGATCCCATACACTTGGAGAGGATATCCACCATGAACACATTCATTGCCCAAGACTTGGGGGCGTTCCCCGCTTCCACGCTCAGTTCCGATTACACAAGTGACTTGTATCGCATAAACAAATGGTATGTTCAAATAAAAAAAAAACGTGACTTCGTTCCAAAGATATTTCTCACATAAAAGTAACGGATTTATGTGTTTGGCAGGTACAAGACCTGGTTGCCGGACAAGGTGAACAAAAGACACGACACTAAAACAACTTACAATGTCGAAATTCGATACGCCAATAACACAAACGAGACGTTTTCCTTTCACGGCCCACCCGGTAACGAGAGAAAAAACTTAAAAAAAGCTAAAGGCTTGATATTCGCATACATTTAATCGCAATATTGATTTTTTAGGCGACGAAGAGTATCCGGGACCCGTGAAATGGATTCAACCTTACTTCGATTGTGGTCGATCGAATAAGTGGCTTGTGGCCGCGATAGCGCCAATAGTCGATATCTATCCGCGACACACCGGGTTCAGACACATCGAGTACCCAACGTACGTCTCTGCAAAGATCCTCTGTCTGTTTGGAAACTTGCTTGCATTATTTTCGCACAAATTTACACGCTGCGATTGTGTGTGTTTTAGATATACCGCCGTCTCGGTAATGGAAATGGATTTCGAGAGAATAGACATAAATCAATGTCCGCTGGGAAAAGGAAACCCCGGCCCCAACAGATTCGCCAATACCGCGAGATGTAAATACGACACCACTATGGTACGCATTCAATTGCCGCGACGATATAAATATCTCGTCGAGTTTGTTAATTGATGATTCAATTAACTTGGTTGGAACTTGGTTGCAAGTGCGCTTATAGTTTCTTTTATCTGCAGTGCGAGCCGACACACGGTTGGGGCTTCAGAAGAGGCGGCTATCAGTGCCCGTGTAAACCGCGTCACAGACTGCCAACTGTCGTGAGACGACCTTATCTCGGAGAAATAGTTGAAAGAGCTACTCAGGAACAGTATTACAACGGTTTTGATTGCCTGAAGATCGGCTGTGCGTGTTTTTGCGTCTTTTTTTTTTTTAATCTTTTGTTCACTTGTGAACATCAACAAAGCAATCTGAAACTTAACTTCCGCAGGGGTTCACAAGGATCCGGTGCTATGGGAAAGAGCACCGCCGCACATCAGAGAGAAGTATCTCCAAGAGTATTATAATTATAGAAATTATTCGACCGGTCCGGCCGCGTTGCACGATCCGAAGATGAACATCGACCAGGTTTTCAAGTTTATGCAAAGTGTGACGGAAAGAACGTGCAAGAAGTATGTAATTGCACTTCTCGCAATCGAAGCGTAAATTTTATTAAAAAAAAAAAACGTTTGTCTTGATCTTCGCGCACACTTTGTCTTTCTAGTTTTCGTCCGGAAGACTTGATATTACGCGGCGACGTTAGTTTCGGAGCGGAAGAGTTTTTTGAAAACGAAGCGAAAATGGCAACCAGATTGGCGAACTTCATCAGCGCCTTCTTGCAAGTGTCGGATCCGTTGGAAGTTTATTCCGGCAAAAGAGTAGCCGACAAACCGCTCACGGAAGATCAAATGATAGGAGAAACATTGGCTCTGGTGGTCGGGGGTGGGTCAAAAATATTTTCCGCCGGCACGTTTTGGGAGCGCAACAAATTCACCAACAGAACGTTCTTCGCTCCGTACGCTTACAAGACTGATCGATATATGCGTAATTTGAAGGTCGAGGACTTGGCCAGACTCAATAAAACAGGTAACAAAAAAGAATAAGCAAAAAGTTCTCACACACTCTTGTATAAATTTTTTCACAGTAAATTATATAAATTACATACGTTATGTAATTTATACTAAACTATGTGATATAATATTTTACAATTTAGAAGCTTTATATTTTTATCGATCAACTCGTTTCACGCAAATTGTTAATCAATCTGATTGCAGACGAGCTGTACACGAGAAACACTTACTTCCAAACGTTGAAGCAACGTTGGGCAACAAATTTTGACGAATTGGAGAAATATTATTTGAAGATACGAGAGAGATTCAACGAGACCGGGGAGCATTCGAAAAAATATGAACATTATCCAACGCATTACAGGTAAGAAGATGTTATTGTTGTGTGCAAAAACTCGTGTGTCGAAGTTGACGACTGTATTTTATCGATGTGCACCGATGCGTCTCTCTCTCTCTCTCTCTTTGATCTCTAAAGTACGATTTATTCTAATGTGTGGGAACGCGGCGCATGGGCCGTCTGCGTAGGGCAGCGAAGCTAGATCACGGATACTGGACAACTCCGTACTTCGATTGTAACGGCAAGGTGAAGAAGTGGTTAATTACCTATGCATCCCCGTTTTTCGGCTGGGATAGCTTGAAGGAGAAACTGGAATTCAAGTGAGTATCTCGGTGTTGGTACACGATTACACGCGAAAGACGTGTCTTCCCTTTCATCCTCACATTTCTCTCTCTCTCTCTCTCTTTTTGTGCGTACGTGTGTGTTTGAGAGAGTTATTGAGCGAGTGAGTGAGCGAGAGAGAGATGCACTTTACAGACATGGAACTAGTTTCGTTATGAAAAAAAAAAAAACTGGAAAAGAAACAAAGATGATATTTATAACATTAAAACGTTTACAGAGGTGTTGTGGTTGTTACCATGGACTTGGCTGAACTTCGCATAAACCAGTGCGATGATAAATTTTACAAACCGAACGCGTTCATGGGTACGCACAAGTGCACATTGATTATTTCTACCTTCGATAATTTACATGTTGCAATAAAATAAAATGTATATTATTTTAAAAACTAATAAGTGTGTTTTGCAAATAATAGTTTTTCTTATAAATATATTTGCAAAGAATGAGTTCTAAACAATATGTTTCCATAGTGTGAACCCATTCTTGGAAAGAGATTCGAGATGGGTGGATACAAATGTATGTGCAAGCAGGGATTCGAATATCCATTCGAAAGTCCGTTCACTTATTTCGACGGACAAATAGTAGAAGCGGAATTTTTGAATCTTGTCAATGACAACGCGACGAGGTACTTATTTTTCTTTTACAAAATTGTCAAATTATATTAGTTTCTGAAATTATTTGTCAGCAATATCACACAAACGTCTGACGAATATAATTCGTATTCAACTTGTACAAATGCTCTTTACACGTTATTATTCTAGGTACGATATGTACAAGTGTAGATTAGCTGGTGCTTCGTCAAATCAAGTAACTTGGGTACTACTGTTATCAGCGCTAATAGCATTTTTCTTAATGCAAAGATGAATACACAAGATGGTTGTAGTACGAAACGTCAGTCACCGGATTTTTTGTACTTCGTGACGATATATCCGTCCACTAAAGATAAGATAAATTATTGTTAATGCAAGTGAAGACGTACAAGTCAGGATGGATGTTAAATCTCGAATTTTATATATATATATATACAATTTTTATACGTTTCACACACAAGCAATATTTAACCTACTATAAAAAAAGCAGAACTTACCAAGTTAAGTTTCTCACATAAATATTTTTAACGTTTCTCAGTAAATTGAGCGAGTATCTTTATGTGTAAAAATTATAAAAAGTGTTTACTGCCAATATTATACTTCTGATCTGATTATTATAGTTTGTATTACGATAATGAATTCAAATCCTGATATAAATAAGGTCTGATACGCATATCTGTTAACGATAAATATTCTTTTTTATATTAAAATATATATTTTCTTTTTTATATTAAAATATTTTGTATCTTTTACATGTGAAATAAAGATGTTACATATTATATAATGCAGAATTGTGCCATGACCAAAATGCTTGTGTATAAATGTCAGTGACTTATTTTTTTTATCAAAATAAATTTGATGAAAAAAAAATCAAGGGTAATTATAATATATTTACATTTATTGAATTATCTACATCTCTTTCTCTCTCTCTCTCTTTCTCTCTTTGTAATTTCATGTGAAGGACATTGCAAATTTATTTTGCAATATTATTATTATTCTGTGCAAATGTTTGATCTCTATACAACATGAGTGTTGTCTGTTGTTGATATGTATATAGGTAATTGCTGTTTTAAGTATTTATTTCTGTACATGTTCTTCTGGTTTACTGAGATAATGATATTTAATAAATCTAGAACCTTGTGTAATTTGTGCACCTTCATTGACAAAGTGACAGGCGAATAGAAGCATGTTGCGTGGCTGTACCTTGATTGCAAATCTCATGAACATTGCTGAGTATAAGCATAAAGCTGAAAAAGATTAGCAAATAATCCTGAAAAATAGATATTCAATAAGCGATTGAAAAAGATTAAAATATTAACAATATTGCAGCGACTAAAAATATGACATTGTGGATATAAATACAAGACAACTGTTTCTCTCTGAACATCTGAAAACAAATCTTGGACATGAGATTCAACTTGGGAAACATGAGGAACTAACCAAAGGTCATTTTTCCGCTGATAAATTTGGGATCCCTCTGAATATCGGCAAGAGCAGCGATCGGTATCGCCCAATTGGCAACGGGTCCCCAAAAGTGCGTGCTGAAAAAAAAAAGAACATTACATTGTTAGGACATTCAACGACGTTCGACCACAAGGTACTTGTGTGTGTGTGTGTATGAGAGAAATACTTTTATACAGACGACGACATAACCACTACTCGCCTCATGAAGTAATCGCGGGTCTCCTTGCTCTTCAGAACTTTTATTACACGATTCATCTTGGAGACGTTTGAATGTGCCACTTCAAACAAGGTAAAAACCACACCGACCGAGAGCGGACTATCGTCAAGAGCGATCAACAGATCTAGCTAGATTCAACCAAGAGGGGGTTGACCCGATCAACAAGGCACGGAGCGTGGCATGTGTGTGAAAGAAAAAAACGGGATCTTGGCGCCGATTACGCATAAAGTTGCATAATAATCGCGCATGTACAATGCAGAGTTATTACGGGACGTTGTAAAGAACATAATTGCGGACAATAACTTTACACGATCTTAGACAATATATATATA
>QVNV01016808.1:0-39531 GCA_014825455.1 Pseudomyrmex pallidus | reverse complement strand
AAATACATTAAAACGCCGTGTATACGCGCGGCAAGGTCGCGGCGAACGCACATTTTAAGCGTCACACGTGGCGCGACGTGGGGGTTTCTCATACATTGCAAATGCGTTGGTCAAGCGCGGCGTAACGCAGGATCGCGGTGGGAAACGAGAGGTCAAAGGTCCTGGAGGTGGAACGAACGTCTTCCTGGCGAGTGCGACGAGATAGGCGCGGAGGAACAAAAAGATAAATGAGATTGCAAATGTGACACGACGCGCGTTATGCAACTTGAGTTATACGAGCTCTTCTCGACTTCTTGTGTTCTGTACGTAAAAAAAAAAAAACAAGAAAATTGACAAAGCGCACACATTTGCTGCGTGTTTGTTCCGATTCAATTTCTACGGGAGCGATTTTGCGGAAATTTATTTGCTGGAAGAAATGATTCTCGAATTGAAACCGCAATATGCAATGTTTTTCCAAACAGAAAGAAGAATTCTCTACTCCATTTCCGGGAGTTCGCTCCTCCCGTTCTTATTTTCGCGAGATTTCATTGCGTGTCAAATCATCATCGTAGGCCTGGCGCTTGTTGCTCGGCGCAATCTTGACTCTCTTTGCAGCAGCAACCATGGAAGCCTCTACGGGCCGGGTGGGAGAGACGATCGCGAAAGGAGGGAAGAGAGAAAAGAGTTAAGATGGTGGACCGGAATGGGGCGGTCGCGAGCCCGTGTACACGGAATGTTGGACACAGAAAGCTCCAGGCGAGGAGCGACTCCGATGCGACACACACCGGAGGAGTCTGTTGGATGACGGAAAGATCGGAAAAAAAATAAAAAATCTCTGCTAATAGAACGACCATGTCAAATATTTGTACACTTCCGTCTCGTCGCACGCAGTTTGAGAAATCGAGACTCTCTGCGTGTGTGCCACTTTTGCATATGTGCAAAACCGCGATGCTTGTTAGGCGCGACGTTTGCTTCGACGATGATGTCCAAAGTTTCATTTGAACGAGGAAAAACGCGACGCGAGAAGAAACGCGCGCGCGTTCGCGTCACAAGAGGACTTTTTGTTCGCGAAGGAGCGAAGTTCGCGCGAAGGATAAGTATACGCGCGCCGTACGTGTTGTGTCATTAAATTCCGAATAAAAAAAAAGCGTTAAATGACGAGCGAAATGTTTCGACTTGTAAATATGAACGTTCGCGTCGTTTTGCCGTTCATGAACGCGGCGGCTTCGGGATAGTCGCAGCCTTGCGCGGCAGCGGTAAGTCAACGGCCTCTCGCTTCTCACGAAAGAGAATGCTCCAGCAAATCTGCGACGCGGGATCGCCAACGCAATACACCTAGGAGAGAAGTCAGGCATCTACCGCGCCGGAACACCGAGCTTGCCGCAAGAGTTATGAAATTGGTGTTGTGCATTAAACTCTTTACGGTTATATACACACACACACATACACACGCGCGCACGCACATACCTGGAAATAATATAGTCGTAAAGTGACTGATAAGCGTTTCATAAATAAACTTACGTGTGCGCAATGACAGAAAAAGAGAAAGAAACCAGATACAGAAGTTATTAGAAGCTCATTTCTTATGTGGATACATTTGTTGTGAACGATTTTAATTGAAAAACAAATGAACAACGCAACTCCGTTTAAAGAGATACACAAGTCTGAAACTACTCTCGGTAATTTCGTCATCATCCGATAAGAGAGAATTAAGGTTTTTTTTATTAAAATTTCATGCAGAAACATGATTGACAATCGTCGTCGCGTGAGACGCTTGAAATCGCATTTGCGTGTACGTTTGGCATCGGATAATTCAAGTCAACTGCGCGCACAAGAAGCGAATAAAATATCTCGGAATAGTAGTTTCTCCAACTTTTTTTCTAGTCCACGTACGCGCGCGAGGGTTGAATTATTGTTTCACAATCGTGATCGCAATTTAGAAGATGTCTGAAACAAAATTTTTTCACGTTTTGTTGCGCGAAAAAATTGAGAGAACTCTTGCGCTAAAACACAAAGAAGCGGGAGATATTATATCACGGAAAAATCGAGTGGCCGATTTTCGTGACGAACCGTTATGTATATCACGATCTGCGGTATCTCTCTCGCGGTATCGTCGGCAGCGATGATGCCGCTTATCGCTCGATTCTCTCTTTATACAGCGCGAGAGGAGCACGTTCGCGGCCATTGTCCCCGATTGAGGAGGGCAACCTATTCGAGATTATAGTTGGCCAGGTATGCGACTCGACGGGAAAAGAAAACGACTTGCCAGATGGAACCCGGGCGCGCTCGTGCAAGACACGAATCGCAACAAGGAATAAAGATGAGACTGTGGTGCACCTGTTGCCGCAATGCGCCTGAGACGCGCGCGTCTAGATTTCTCAAAATTAACCCGAAGAAAACGCCACGTGACGTCATGCTCGGCGAGACGTCGGACGATGTCTGAGACATCAGAAGACATCTCATCATTGTCCTCCGCCGTGCATTGTCGTGTGCGAAAAAAAAAACACCGCGTTTATTTGGATGAATACTTTCGTGAGCTGTTTGTTGAAGAGGAACAAAATTACACAACATAAAATTGAAAAAAAGTTTGAATAAGTTCGAACGTTATCGGTTGAAAATTAAAAATGCACATTGAGAAGAACTTCGATAATTTTTATACATATTTATATTCCACTTGATTTATTTATGCTGAGAATATTACTGATTAGATACGCGTATCACATAGAAATGGAATTTGAAACGCGTAAAAAAGAGAGAGAGAGAGAGAGAGAGATGATTTGATGTCGCAATGATAATAACATTAATGCAAAACACATTGTATTAGGCTTACTAATTTTTTCATCTTTGTACTCTGCCATAAACGTTCTATTTTTACATCACGCCGCTAGATTGCGACGAAAAAAAAAAAAAAAAAAACATCGCGGCGAGAGAAATTGCACGGAACGTGGAAGATGTCTTAATCACGAAAGGGAAAAAAAAAAAAAAAAAAAATAGAAAAACAAGGTAGCGGTGGACATTTCAAATGAAATTTTGCGCGCAAATGACTGAATATAAAATTAATATATTCGTGACTGAATATAAAATTCGAACTTATACAAATTTAAATTTCACAATCTGCAAAAACGTCTCGCGATCCAAAAAAAAAACAGAATTCGTTAACATTAAGAATATGATTATAATTAATCTATATCTCTGCGTTTTTGCGTATCGTTTTTCTAAGGTAAAATTTATTATACGAAGCGGCAAATCGTTTCCCAAATCGCCAATTTTGGCAATCGCGAAATGGATATCTTGTCGAGAGAAATCGAGATCGAGCAATCGATTCGCGTGCTGATAAAAATAAAAGACTAAAAGAAGATAGAAAAAAATATTATAAAACCGAACGGGCGCCGAGCGAATAACCCGGTGATCGCGTCGGCACAAGGTTGGAGGTAATGGACGACCTTTCGAGGGCGCGATGCTCCGCCCCCGCCGGGTAATTCGAGAAACAATGGCAGCCAACGACACGCACCGCGCAAGCGTCTCAAACGAGATTGGCTTCCGCGAGATTCGCAATTTGCGTAACGCGAAGTCGCAACGAGAAATTTCTTCAATTTGACAGGTCGCGCGGATGACGGGTGCTCATTCGAATGACGCGGTTGCACGTAAACATAAAAATCTGCCTCAATTACGCAACTTGCGACCATTAATTCTTTTTTTTTTTATGTAATCATCGTACGTGTGTGTAAAATTTTGCATTTTTTTCGAGAGAGATCGTTGGTGTTTAAAATACCTTTTATCAGATTTGTATGTGCGTGTGTGTATATGAGATGCTTTTTATTAGAAATTAGCGATTACACTTTGGTGAGTTTAAAAAGCTTAGCTGTAAAATCTTGCAGCTAAAAAAACGCAAACTTACATTATGAAAAAATTGCTTCGTTAAAAAAAAAGCTCATTGACACTATCTCGCTTAATTGCCACAACGTTTAACATTTGCGACACACAATAGTTATCGGAAACAACTTGAATCGCGAGACCGTAATCTTTTGTTGAGGCACGTGCAAAGTAACACATAAAACATGCACAAATTACATGGATTATTTTTGGAGAAAAAAAAAGACAAGAATATCAAAAAAACTCGATTTAAATTCAGTAAAAAATCGCGAAAGCGTGTTTAGAAGCCTGAGAAGTTAACAGAGAATTTAACAACGTTTAAAAAAAAAGCCAGTATTTGGAAATGTGTTATGCTTTGCGCGAAAACCTACACCTTCGTTTGAAACGAGAAGAGTTAATTAAAAAAAAAAAAAAAGATACTAAAGAGCCGCAAAACAGCTAAAAAAATGGCGAACAAAGTATTTAAAACTTTCACACGCGCTTTAAGACGGAAGATTCATTTCATAATCGCAGCCTTAAGATATCACATGGAGCAGAAAAACAAAATGTCGCAAAGACATTTACATCACAGATGTGACAAACAAAATTTGTATAAATCACACTCGCATTGTTATTTAACCGAAATCAATTTATCTACATTTTTTATATGCTGTACGTCGTAAAATTTGAATGTTAAAATAACGGTGAATTATCGTGAGCGTGTTTTTATAGTTTTTTTTTTGTTTCGAATTAATTCATTTTTTTTTTCGCGAAACAAAAAAAAACGCGCGCGCTTACGCACACGAAATGAAAATCTATCTCTGATAATCTACAGTTCGCTTTCTTGTCTCTGTTGCAAGTGCGATACGCGGCGATAATCACACGACGCGGCAATCTGCCCGTCGCGATCTCGTTGTCGGGCTCTTTTTTGTTTACATCTTGAGCCGACACGTCGACGACGGCGCGAGGACGGAGTGCAAAGTTTTGAAAAACTTGCTAATCACGACACTTAACCGCGGCACGAACGCGTTTCGCGATCTTCTACCGCGATACCGAGACCGACCTTGCAATTTGTTTTCTTTATTTTTGCATCAATGTTTTTCTTTCTTTCAAAATCCCGCTGAATGAAACGTCGACGTAAACAACGATGAGTAAATCAAGTGGTCAAAGACAGATAGAAAAACGTGAATATATACGACGTAAGAGTTTCGAGAGATACAAATCTTTCAGCGTCAACAATTTGAAAAGAAGTCGCTGCTTCTCTAAGAGACGCGGAGAGACGTTTCTCCATTTACGGCTTCAGAGATGCAAAACGACGAAGTGCGCAATATATTTCGTCAAGGAGAAATGATGAACGAATCGCGAAAGCTGGTCGAAATAAACCAACAATTCAAGATGAATGAGGGTTTTGCGTTACGCGACTTGGAGAAAAGGCGCGAGGTTCTTTTTTGAAATTGTAATTTATACTCACACACATAAACAAGTTAAGAAACGAAAATTAACATAGAACGCACGTCTCAAACGAGTACTTTACTAACGCGACGCGAAAAGTGACTACAAAAAAAAAAAGTCTTCCACTGATAGAGAATCTTCATTATAGAAGCAAATGAGCCGGAGGTTTCATAGATATGTAAAGAAGACCGCGCGCGTTCTAACTAATTAAACTTTTTTTTTTTATCGCCAACGAAAAATTCCTCAGCGTATTCGAAACCTTGTGTCCGGTTCCTCGTTCTTTCATCTTTTTCTCTCCTTTGTTCTTTTCATTTGAAACTTTTCCTTTTCTTCGTTTTCCATTCATAGTTTGCAGACCTTTGTGAGAACTTCAGCCTAGGAATTTACAACCTACGTGATTTGAAGAGTTTTTCTCAATGAGTCAGACGATTCTGTCTAGGATTTTAAGAAAGTGCAAACACACAAAAGATCAACCACGTGCTCGAAATATCAACAACGTGCTTTTTGAAATCTATCTATTTTTACGATAAATTCGCTCTCAATCTGTTCCGAATTCCGAACGATCGACGAACGTTCTTGTTGCAAATTTCCGTCGGGATCAAGCAACACGTTCGTGTATAATCGTTTGGCATCGCGATAGTTATGCACAGCGTGAGGAGCCTGAATCTCGTGAATCAACTCGTCCGTGGCGAACCACTTCCGTCTCCTCTCGCGCTCTCTCTCTCTCTCTCCTTCTTTCTCTTTTCGCGTTTACGTTACCTTATTCTGCGGCACGTCGATGAGCACGTAGACAAGCAGCGTGATCTCCTCCTCGTCGGAGCCCAGGGCATTACCCTGGAGACCGGCAGTCGTTACATACAGGGCGACCAAGATATTCGAGCTACCTGCTGCTGCTGCTGCCGCTCCTTCTCCTCCTCCTCCTCCTCCTGTTCCCGTACCTCCTGTCGTTCTCGCACCAGTCATCGTTCCCGTGGGAGTCGCACACCTGGCGAACTCCGGTTCAATTCCTCTTCTTCTTCTTTCCCGCTACCCTTTCGTGTGCACCTCGCGCGACGCACTCGCGCGACGTCCCGTCGCCGAGGAGGCGTCGCAATCTCACTGATAATATTTATTATTCACTGAATTTCGCCACGCGCGACCATTCCTTTTCCGCGACGACGACGACGACGACGAAGCACGTGTTTGAGGTTATGAATCGACGATGTTAAACAGCGACGGCGATCCGACCGACGGCACACCTGGAATATAACCGAAAAACCGGAGTGTTTCGCAGTGAGGATCGATCGCACGGTAGTTGTGTGTTTCGGGGTTGTTTCCGTCGCTCCCTCTGTCTATTCGGTTGCTCAGTCGGACGGAGCGCCGTCGAAAGTTTCGTATAGCACTGACCGCCGTCCCCCTGGCCTGGCACGTAACGAAGGCGAACACGTCGCCGTTGCCTCACCTGGCGACTGGTGCGTCGACGCGATCTCCCCTCTCCTGCCAGAGAACCCTTGCCCATTCGGCGTCGTCTCGCGCAGGTAGAAGGGGCGCGAGATAGAGATAGAGAGAGAGAGAGAGAAAGAGGGAAAGAGAGAGAGAAAAGGAAGTGCGCGCCTCAAAAGGTTTCTTATCGAGAAAATCGCGCAAAAACGAATTAATATCTAGTGGAATTTCAATTCACGCTACTGAAGAACTTGATTGATGTGTATGCGTGTGCGTGTGTGTATAAATACGTAACATTTAGATGTTGAATGAGAAGAGAGAAAGGGAAGAGGGAAGGAAAGAGAGAGAGAGAGAGAGAGAGAAAGGAACACCAGTTGCGCTGTGTGTACTGCGAAAACGGTTCTCGTAGGACAAGAGATAAAAATGAATAACCGTATAGTGGAACTTCGATTTACTCGACATGTTTAACAGGTGTATGTAAAAGATATGCAAGATCAGTCGGGTTTTATTTAATGATAAAAGCAAAGGAGAAAGGAGAGAAATTTTGCACACTAGGTGCAAAAGTTTTCATAAATAACAGTAAAAAAAAAAAGAAATAATTTTTATTATAATAAATAACACTCATGTGCCGCAAAAAATAATAATTTGACGAATAAAGAAAAGAACATCAAAGAATTATTTTCTTATTTTTATTAAACTTTTTCTTCTTTCTCTCTCGCTTTTTTTAAAATTATCAAACTACGAAATATCGTTCGAAAACAATTTGCTCACAATCCGGAATTTCACAAATTATCATAATTAGAAAATCGTACAAGAAGAGGAGCAGCTTCGAATATTTCCTCGTCCAAACGGAAACAGAGAAGAAGAGACAGCTCTCAGACAGCACGCAATATCCTTAAGAATAACTCATGGATATCCGAATGTCCGGAGAAAATTATTCAATGTATGTTTGTTGAATATTTGCTTGTCTGACAAAAAAAAAAGGAGGACTTTTGAAAGGCGAAAAGAAACGTTAGAAAGCGAACTAAATGGAAAAATAAACACTTGTTCCCTCGAGTCCAGAAAATGCAAGACTTCCGTCACCGGGTCAGGTAAAACGCGAACTTATTTTGCCAAACATGGCCGACGTAATACAACAACGACGACGAAGACGACGATTCGAACGTAGCGTCGAATTCGGCGTCGTCGCAAACGAGGTGCAGAGGGCAACCAAAAATCAGATTAGAACGGCGTATGGAAAGGCAGGTTGTTGTTGGAGCCGCGCCAGATGCGCAGACTCGTCGCTCACATGAAGCGAACCCTGCTCGCCACGTCCACCTGAAAGCGCGTTCGTTGCCGCTTCACTCATGGCGGATTCCCCCGTCCCATCTCCGTCCATGTGACGCGCACGTGGCGCGATGTTTCTTCGTTTCACGTTTGTTTCGACGAAGTCATCGGCGTCGAGCCGGCCCGACAATGTCTTTTCACTTTTCTCCGCGTTTTCACCTTGTTCGTTTCAACGATCGATTGATCGCGATCATCGATATTCAAAAAGATCTTTGCGAGGTTCCTTATCGGCGCGCACGTGAGTCTCGAACGGAGAAAATGGCGCGCAACAGGCCCGGCTCGATGGAGGTGCGCATGCGACCGTTCCGAGTGACCGCAGGTGCGTATCTACGTGCGAAACCCGGCCGACGACGATGTGTCGGTGTCCTCGATACGGGTTCCCTTCGTGTAATCGCGACCTTGGTCGCGGGACGCTCACGTTATTTATTTTTCTCAGACTCGTCTTTTCACGGGGATATTCGTTCGGAGACACGTGCCTCATTCAACCGCTCATCGTGACGAAACGGAACACGTGCACCAATACATATACGTTGTCGGTCCGTTTATCTCTGTTTTACGAGCGATGCAAGATACACCTAAAACGCGCGTCTAAAACCGCACACAGCTTCCATTGCAAAAAATACATACGTATCGCGGAAACGCGATAATGAAATTGAAATTAGTAGCGCGAATTAAATGTTAAATTTGCGCAAGAAAAAAACATCAAATTCTTCCCGGCATTTGAGAGAGGAAGACTTTTAAAACGTCTCTCTCACACGAGCTATTACGTTGCACACAAAAAGCCAGTTTCTTAATTTCGTTCTGACTTCGTACGCGCTCTTTTCTCTCTCTCTTTTTCGTCTCTTTCCCTCCGCCCTTGATAGAAATAAAATATTCAACGTATATGCACGCGCAATATACATACAAAAGCTGATATAACTATTTTATATTCCCTCTTTATATGTGCCATTGCGTAACGTTGTCGGTAGTTATGCGCGATTATGCGGCCGCGTCATCGAATTTATGCGGTTTTTTTTTTTGCGCACACAGGGATATCCTCAAAACCTTTGACCTTAATTTTAATAACAATTGTTTTATTTTTCCCGACGCAAAATACGGAAACTCGCGCGAGAAAATCGCGCGTCGACTCGTCGTGCGACTCGAAATTTTCGAAACTTTCTTTCGGTCCACTCGAAAGAAATCAGTGGAAAAACGATGCCGTTAAACGTTGCCGTAATTATGAGAGAAAGTTCAGGAAAATGGCGAAGAAAGTAGCGCGAAATACATAGCGCGATGCCAGATCGACTGTATATTATATACACGGTTTGGTTTTTCTCGCTGGATCGTTTTGCGTCCGATCAATCCGCGTTTGATGGCGCTCTTACGCGCAGTTCGCTCTTTGTACGGAACAATTAAGAGAATGAACATATACGCATACTACTTCTTAAGCAAGACCGCGCGATACATTCGATTCTGCCGAGTCACGTCGTTGCAGCGCGCCTCTCGACGCACTCTCGCTATATTTCCCGTCCGTTTTCCAACTTACTTCCCAACTGTCGCACACATAATCGCACGCTTTTGCACACTTCGCACACAATCGCAACGATGACCCACTCAGATTACCCTCGTTTACAGAATATTTACAGAAAAACACATTGTGCGCGAGAAAAATAAGATTTTCTTTTCGCCGCGTTTTTAAGCGGCGTTTATGTTATTAAAATAAATATATATCGAGCTGTAACATGCTGCTAAAAACATTATGACGTCAATCGATTGTTTCTTCACAATAGAGAAGAAGTGAGTTAATTTCGATTCGCGTGAAAATCCGAATGTAAACAGCGCGAAGAAGCACGTGATGCGCGTCATGTCAAAATCGTGGGGAAATATCTACGAGTGACGAGGGTAAATTAACACGCAGGGTGTGTTTTGTTTCTCCGTTGTACTTATCTAGAAGTGAGGGCGATGGCAAAGTGCGTGGGAAAAAAAGAGAGAGGAAAACCCTTGGAGCTGTCGCGGTCTGTTTCCAGAATTTTTGAAATATGTGGTCAAGCGCGATGTTGTGATTTTTAAACAAGAGCCTTCCAACTGATCACGTGACATCATAGAAATCTTATGGCGCACCCCGTACGCGAGTTGGAAGGCTCTGTCTTAAACAAGAGCTCATAACTGCCGCGCGGGATTCGCAACCACCTGTTGCTCGCTGGTCCCACTTGTTGCTCGCTGATCCCACCTGTTGCTCGCTGATCCCACCTGTTGCACGCTGATCCTACTTGTTGCATTAGCGGACGGAATCGACGGCGCTAAGCGGACGCATCGGTCCACGGATAAAGATTGCGCAAAAACAAAGATATTTATCGTCGTAATTCCTAAATGCTAGATCTCGCAGGAGTTTTAATCCTCCGATTATTGTACGTAAACACGCAGAAATTTCTGATTCGCGACGAGATTCGGATTCGGCGCTCGGTTTCCGTAGCGATCAAATTGCAAAGAAAACTTCATTGTCAGATTTACTTGCGGAAAATTAAAAAAATTGAAAATTACCGCACGAATGTTTGAAATTGCGCCGCAAGTTTAATTAATATTTCTCAGAATAGCGAATAAAAAGACTTTGCAAAGTAAGTATTTGGTTCGCAGAAATTATTTACATATTAACACTTTTCTTGTCAATATTCTCAACAAGAAGAAAAAAAAAAAGAAATACGCTTCATCGTTTGCAAAGACATCTCGGCTGATGCTTCGGAGATTCGTACTTTTGCAAGGACTTGCAAATGGGAAATAGAGACGCGCGTTAAAGTCTCGGGGAGCAAAGTCTGGCTGGATTCCAGCATTGTCGAGGAAAGCCGGTTTATGATATCAGACTCTGTACCGCCGATATATACCGCGGTTTGCTCGTTCTCTCTGTCTCTTTCTCTCCCCCCCCCCTCTCTCTCTCCCTCTTGCTTATCCGGTATGAATATATTATTATTATGATGTCGCTTTAAATTCCCTATGCGCATTTTCTACCAGATTCGTTTTACAAGTAGCTACAAGTTTTTATTATCGACGTTTTGCGCTGGTTTTTTTTCTTCAGTGTTAATATCAGCAAACAACCGACGCACACATGTGACAAAATGAGATTCAGTCACATCAGCAAAATGAGATGCGGCGCTAATTTTCGGAGATTCTAATGGCACTGCGAATTCTCGCTTTTGGGAAACTTTTGCTCGCAACCAAAATATTAAACAAGAGAGAAAGTGCGTAAACACATGTCAAATGAATTGTTACGGAGCAAAATACTTGGATAATTAATTAATACACATTTCGAACAAAATAAAAGCTTCTATCTGTTTATGTAAAATTTTTCATTAACGTGCGCAACAGCGTGAAAGACGTCGCGCATGTCGCGAGTATCGTTGAACTCACGTAAGGAAGAAACGCGAAGAGAAAGGGATGTTTCGTTTCGCGTCGAAATCGCGCGAATTTTGCGACATTTCGAGACCAAAACGCGCATTGCTCGATTTTATTCCAAAGCCGATCGCAATTCTCAAAAGCACAGAATCTGCGAAAGTATTTCAGGCCGCGTAACGGGGTTTTTATTTGTATCATTTGTACAGAAAATATGTACAAGACGTAAAAAAAAGAGAAAAAAAACCCGGACCTGTTTTACTCGGAACCGTTGAAAAAACTGTAAAATTATATTAATTTCGCTTGCAACGCAAAAATTTCACGATCGATCGCCCCGCTCTCTGACTAATTGCCGTAATCGCGACTTTACTCGATCGTCGATCTTTTGCCTGTAGCTTTTCCAGAAATAGAACTTATAGAGAAAGGCACAGAGACAGACTATCTCAAACTATCGCGGTTAAATTTAATCGGCAGGGGAGCGCGAGCGGTTGAACTGCAAAGCGCGCAAAGTGATCCTACTTCGTGATTCCGACGACGACGGCGACGACGATGACGATGACGACGAGGTCGATCCACTTTGGATTCTCTTACGTGCGGTAAGAGGATGGAGAGCGGATTCACCGTTGCGGGGAACTTTCTCTCGAGTATACGCGCTCGTACATATGGCTCTTGTGTCTGGCTACGTAACTTTCGAAACGACAGGTCTGTCCCTCTCTCTCTCTCTTGCAAATTGTGGCACAAATTCCTCCAAATTATGCATATTTCGTAGTATAGTGCAGTATTTATAATTAAAACTAACGAACAATCGCGAGACTTAGTTTTATAACAAAACAATATAAAATGCGTTATAGTTGCTGTTGATTTTGTTTTGCCACGTCGCCTAATCGTCGCGTGTTCTCATGTAAATACGCGCGCTCGCGCACGATGCGCAGTTTCACGGATATCGGGCGCGCTCGGGCGAGCAGAAGCAGCGACGGAGAGCCGCAAGGAAGCGGAAGAGAGAAGATAACCCGTTGCCTGCGCGATCGGCGCGAGCGTGAGCGAGCGAGAGCAACATTTGTGGTCGCTGACCCGGCCGGAACGTTGACTCCATGTAGTCAGTCCCCCCCTTTATATTTTCCTCCGTTCCCCGTTTATACCTGATCTTGCCGTATAGCGTATCTTCGATTATACGGAGTTACCTTGTCTCGCCTCAGCTCCGCTCCGCATCCTCGTCTTCTTTCGTCAATCACAGCATCTCTCAGCTGAAAATCAATCGCCTTCCTCCGTATCTTCGTTTCCCAAAGTTTCCTTTTCTCGTTTTTCCATCATTGATTCCAGACTGTATTTCACTTTTCGTTCTGTCGAAACCGACTTCATTCCGTTCGTTTGTTTTATCCCGTTCTTCTTCTCTCGTCAGAACAGGAAAAACCGACGAACGGAGACAAGATACGACATCAACACGAGACAAGTATGTGTTTGCACAAATTTCAAATAGCGCGTCTTGGACGTGCGTGTGTTTGTGTGAAACACATATTTGCACTTTTGCAATAAAAAATATTTTGGTTTTTTTTTTTTACGAGCGAATGTGATTACATAACAGACAGAATTACAGAAGATGTGTAATTTTATACAATTCTGACGATCGTTTAATTAGCACATCTTCGATGTATAATATTTTCGATCAAAGGTTTAAACTCTATCTCCGTTTCTCGTCGCCGCTGCGGAGCTCTCGAGCGGATTCGAGAAAGATAACATTCGAGGAATATTACAAGGGAAATGATTGCGTTTCGGTACATCTTTCTCTCTTTCTTTCTCTCTCGCTCTAGTACGATGCGAGTACCGTTAGAATCGTTATCGTTCCCGCATCGAGAGAGTCCGAGATTCGAGTCCTACTTACTAACGGTATCCATTTATTCCGACGACCGGAGGGCTTGCCCGTCTGCCTTTCTTGCCGCCGCCGCAACCCCGTCGATTGGTTTTTTTTAGCGAGGAAGAGCCGTCGGTTTACGAGCGTTTCGCAATGATCGTCTAATCGTTATTAACGACCGCGCGCGGTGAAATATAAATCGCGGCTTTTTGTCATCTCTCAACAAAGAGAAAAAGAGAGAGAGAGAAGACCATCGGCATTGGACTTCCACCGCATTCCACCGTCGCACTGAAAGAACCAATTTGAGGAATTGCAAAAGATTGTTACTCGCACGACGTTACTAAGTTGGGACGCGCGAGGAAATGAAACGCGATGAAGAAACTCGAAGTTTCCATAGAATGTCAGACATTATACTTCCATACTTGGGTTGTTCCGTACATATTTTCGAAACTTCTTCGCGCAATATGAGAAGATAACTGACGTTCTCGCCAATTGTTACAAATCAATTCCACTGTTACAATGTGCGTAATAAGAGAACTTTTACAAAACGAGCTTAAGACGCTGTTGTTGATTGCGACACGTTTATTGTTTTCGGAATAAATAATCGGAAACGCGACCTCGTCACCTCCCAATCGAGTCTTTCTCTATTTCTCTCTTTTTAATAGATTTCCTTTGCAGGTAGTTACGCTATTTGGCGCACACGGAGAGATTTTGTTTACCCGCTTTACTACTCGCGTTGAAACTCCGTGGAAGCAAAACGTGGCACGAGCAAAAATCCGCACAAGTGCTCTCACATTCTGGGGGGGTTTTGTTTTTTCAAGTAAACAACAGCGCGTACTTATACAACAATACGTACTCTCCGTAATTCGGTTGCGGAAAATGCGCGTGAAATATCTTGGCGATCGGTTTGTAGTTACGTAAGAAATCGCTTATGTTGCTCGCGATATTGTCGAACGTTATCACGTAAGTCGGTAATGTAGCGCTCGCGTTCCTGACGTAATTGTCGTCGAGCCACGCCGTCGGGTCCGCGAAGAACCGATCGGCCTCGTCCACGTAATCGTCAACGTTGTCGAGATTGGGTTCGCACGTTAAAAATCTTATCGACGCGTTCACATGCAAATGACTGTACAACGGGGTGGCGTGACACGGGGTCAGGATCAGCGTCGACGAGGAGTTCGCGTGCGAAATCTCGTCGCGCAGAAGCTTGATCGCGTCTAGAGTGCCGCGCTGATGCACCAGGGACAGATACAATCCGGGCGCGACGTTGCCGAGTATCAGAAGCGCCCAGACGCAATTTCGCACGAATCCCGTGCACCTCAGGTTGTACAAACCGTAGTAACCCGTGCATATCAGCAACGGCAAAAGCGGCAGAACGAATCGGTGCTCCTTGTGGGACAGCAACGAGTAGACGAACAGCGTCCAGCCGATTGTCGCGAGCATGATCTTCACTCGCTGAAAGTGAGGGGTAAATAGAATTATTCGCAAAACTGAGAGAACAAACAGAACGTAATACAGACCGAGCAGGACGGACAGGCCGGAAACGAGATACCAGAACGCGTGTTCCGTACCGTACGTGTTCCCGACGCTTCCAAGCACGTTCGCTTGGAAAAACTTCCACGGAGTCACAACGAACGTTCCGTAACAATAACTGTCTATCGATACGGAAATCAAGAAACAGGAAAAAAGTATTACAGCGTATCGAGCTAGCAGTGTACGTTTCTCTGGGCTCGTACGAATGTGATACAAGCACAGAGGGAGCCATATAATCGCGGCGGTGGGCCTCGCCATGCAGAGGAGACCGACGATCCACAAGAATTTCGTGCTCTCATCAAGCCCGCGTCGACCGTAATGAAATCTCCAAGGGAATATCGATAGCGCGATGATGGTGCAGGCGGTCTCCACGGAGTTTATCAGCGTTCTGGTGGCGCAATAATACCAGAACCAGTTCAAAAGCAACATGTACAACATCCATCTGCTGTTGGTCCACTTGTAAAAGCGGTAGTCCGCGTATCCGGCGAGCACAGCCTGGCAAACTCGGGGCAGTGTCGTCAGGAGCGAGACAAAATCCAGAGAAAGCGCAGCGAGCACACGATAGAGAATCGAGATGAGAAACGGATATGTGTAGCTGCGAATCATGGCCGTCCATTCCCACGTGAGATGTCCGTAGCCGAACGCCAAGCGATGGGCCACCTCCAGCGACTGCCAGTACTCGTCTGGCACATAAGCGGTTTGCACCAGAAATACCGCCGTCAGTCGCCATAATATCAGGACAGACAGTAGTGTCAAGTTCATCTCGTGTCAATGATTCAAACGTCCATTTCTTAAAACTCAACCTAAAAAATAAAAACAAAATATATTTTAAACATGTTTCGACTTAATAAAAGTTTTCAGATAGTAAAAGTTTGTTGCTTGAAGAGTAATTCCATTGTAACAAGTTTTTCTTTCTGTCTAAAGAACATTAATTGAAATTAATTGATTTTGTTAATTGAGTTTTTGGATTTCTAAACCAGTCCTTTTGCTGGTGCTACCCCACTTACCCGCTCTTCTGCCACTTCTTCACGATGTACACGTGCAATCGCGCATTTTTTTTAACGACGCAATGAATGTATAAATCTGACCGAATTGATAAATCCACAAGTTTGAAGTGTGGACGTGCCTCGGACAATTTGCCATTACAACAACAATTGTCATTTAAAAATTAATCTCTCCTCTCTCTTTCAAGCGCAGCGCTTCTCTCTCTGTCGATATAACAGACTTCTTAACCTTAAAAACTTGTTAAACAATTTCTCGCTTTTGAAAAATCGTGATCGATCATTTTTTGGCTTCGCATACCTTTCGTTCCGCACACGAATGTGTCGAGTGAGCGCGATTCCGTTGAAATTTGAGGTGCACGCTGCAAAAATTTCACCTGAGAAGGCAGTAAATCAGGGTAGGCAGAGTCAGGTTAGACCAGGCATACAACCACAGACAATACAGAACGAAGACTGCACTTCGCACGCAGAGGAGAGAGAGCGCAGGACAGAGCGGTAACACGTCACGAGCGCTTTAGCCAATCAATTTTCTGCTCCCACAAAAACGATCGTGCGCGCGACGAGAAGGCGATTGGTCGATGCGTTTGATCTTCAGCTCGCAAACGCCGCTACGTTCGGCGTCGATCGACCAGACAGGCGTTTTCTCTCTCTCTCTTTCTCTTTCCCCTTCCGCACCTCGTTGCCAGGTATACATACATACTCGAGTGCTGCGCGAGTCCGCCGCCATTACGGTGATAATACTCGAATCGATCAGGACGAGGTCTATAGATAAACGAGATTCTCGGCGAACGTGGCGCAAAAGTCGATATCGCATCGTTCGCGGACGAGTCGATAGCCGGTTCCGCGGACATCGTTCTTTTCGACGCGAGAAATTGAACTTCGATACCCCGCGGAAATAATCCATCGACGGACGCACGAGGGGAGATTGAGATATATCGTGACGCGCTTGTACGCGGTAAATTCGTGTTGACTCGTGCCGCGCGACAACCGGGCGGACGACGTCCGTGATCGTGGACGACGGGCCGCGCGCGAGAACGGGATGCGCGTTGTCGCGTCGTTTGTGCATTTTAAATTATGCAACGTGCGTGCCTTCGCGTTGTGACGGTGTGCGGCTACTGACGCGAGAGAGCAACAACGTGATATCGCGGACGGGTGTCGCGTAGGAAAAAAACGCGTCCTAACGGACGGCGGATAAAAACACATGCCCCGACAGTTGCGCGTTAATTACGTATATTAACGTGAACAACAACATGGAGAATATTAAGCAAGCGATATTGGCAAACGGCTCGGCCAAGCTGGCCGGCCCGTCGGACGACAGCAAGAGCGACGTGCAGTTTACGCTCGCGAAAATGATGGACGAAAAGTACACATATACATATAAGAAGCTTGTGGTGCCGCCCTCAATGAGAAGCATTTACTGGAAATTCTTCGGTTTTCCCGCCACCGACGACGGCGATATACTCACCAAAGTCAAGATTGTTTGCATACTGTGCAAGACTCAGATCGCTTACAATCGCAACACGAGCAATCTACGCATGCATCTTCAGAACAAGCACGCACAAGAGCTGATGGAACTCGAGTCGGTCAGTCTCGGTTCGAGACAGGTCGTTACTCAGGAGCACAAGGAGCGCAAGAGCACCCCCCACAAGAGAGTGCTGAAGACCGGTCTGGCTCCTGCAAAGTACATATACACCACCAACGTGGACGGCACGGTTCAAATAGACGGTGACATACAATTTGTGACCGATCCGAATATAAGTTTGTCGAACATGGAGGAGGACAATATCGCGATCGCCCAGCCGCTGCGAGTCATGATCAAGGACGGTTCCGGGATCAACGGCAACAATCAGAACGTGGCGTTCCTCATGTCCGAGGACAATGTAACCAGCCAGTCGGTGGACGGGAAAACAGTGTCGGACGCTATCGCGGAATTCATTGTGATGGATCTTCAGTTGCCGGAGATTGTGGAGGGACGTGGATTTCAGAGACTCGTGGCCACTCTGCGATCGCCTTGCGAGATTCCGAGCAAGAACAAATTGGAGGAGGAAATAATACCGAGGATATACGACACCTTTCGAGAATCGGTCGCGTCCTCGTTGTCCTTCATCACTTCGGAAGTGTCGCTCACGATCGAGGAGTGGAGATCCAACAACGGAGAGAATTTCGTCACCGTATCGGTTTATTATCAAAACATGGACGAGGCTACGTTAGAGTGCAAAATTTTGAGTACCCTTCACGCGCCGTTAGACTGGGACAGGACTCAGTGGGAGAACACTTTAGATTCTCTGTTGGTTGAATGGGACATCAAAGTGGACAGAATAACGGCAGTGGTGGTTAGCACCTCGAGGGAAGAATTGCTTATGGCGTTGAACAACCGGAATTTGCCTGTTGTGTCGTGCTTGCTTCACACTCTGCAAGTGTGCGCGCAAACTTGCTTTGAAACTCCTGAAGTGGCTCGTATATTGTCGAAGTGCAGAGCAATCATTGGAGTCATCATAAGCCATCCATCCGCGTATTCTGCATTGACTCTGCAAGAACGATTGATAGAGGCATGTTATTTCACAGATTATAGTTTACTATGTGTCTAAGCTAAGACAAATGGCGCATTATGTTTATAAAAAACATTTTTTAACACTCGTTGTTTTATTGTTACAGTTGGAGGAAAATGCCATGTTGCTGGATTATGCGGTTATATGGATATCAACCTACAACATGTTGGAGCAAATGGTGTTGCGTCGTAACATACTCCCATCCATATTAGACAGTATCGATGGATTGGATCAGGACATTGACATCACCAACGACGAGTGGAAGGTCATTGAGGATCTCGTGACGGTTTTCGAACCGTTCAAAGTCACCATTATGACACTGAGCGAGGAAAAAATGCCTCTGATATCGTTGTTGAAGCCGTTACTTTGGCAACTTGTCTCCTCGCATCTCAAGGTAAAAGATACGGACAGCGAGACTGCAAGGAGTCTCAAGGAATCTCTATCGGATATGTTGTGCGAGCGATACGCGGACACCAATGTCACGCTACTATTGCAGATCTCAACTACTTTGGATCCTAGGTACGTTTAGTCAACGTTAAAAAAAAATCTCTGTCAACTTGCCCTCGCGGCGGATTGTTGCATGTGTTATTGATAAAAATCTTTTTTTGCGTCAGATTCAAGGCACTACCGTACGTTACCGAGGAGGATAAAGCTGTAGTGAGCGCTCCGATGAAGGAAATGTTGACGAAGCTAATTCAGGAAGAATCCGGAGACGCGGTCGTAAAGTCCGAGGACGAAACAGTACCAAGTAAAAAAAGTAGATTATCAGGTATCAAGGCAATGATTATATTTCACGCGCCTCCGATCAAGGGAGGGACAAATTAAGATCAGATATTTTAATTAATATTAATTCAAGTAGGTATGGAACTTTTACTCGGCGGTCTTTGCTCGACGAAAAGCGGAATGTCTTCCGAGGAGAAGGCGGATCTTGAGCTCGTTCAGTACCAGTCCGAATCACCGGCACCTCTGGATTATTGTCCGTTGCAATGGTGGGCCAAGGTGTCGGCCAAGTGTCCGAATCTAGCGAAACTAGCAAACAGATATCACTGCGTGCCCGCGTGTTGCGCACCGCCGACACGCATCACGGCGGACATGCAGATTCAATACGACACGAAACGAGCGGCTTTACCACCTCATCTGATCGACAAACTGCTGTTTCTACACGGCAATCACACCATGCTGGGGTGAAAACCAGGTGAGGAATGGCGAACATTCTGCTGCTCTAGAAAGAAGATTCTGAATCAACAGGATGTTTGTTTGCCTAATTCAGAAATACCTCGTAGATAACAGTCTATCGCGAGACAGTTACTTTACGCACACAAAATATTTTCATAAGAAAACGCGAGCTCGCGAAATAATCTAATGTGAGGCAAGCAAACTCTGTACAAAGTAATACTTAAAATAATATCAAGAAATATCAAGTTTGTCTTCTAATTCGTTTTGAACTTTCATAGTTTTAAGAGAGAGATAATGTACCATAAAAAAAAAGAGATCAACCACTGACTTAGATGATACGTTAAGAATTTCGTTAAGTGCACAGTTAATAAAAAAATAAATAAAAAAAAAATTAATTGATTTATTAAGTAATTTTTACATAACTACTTGATGATGTATATATATATATATGTCAAAAAATAATACGGATAAAATTACCAACAATTCAGGATCGCGTAATTTGGACTTTGTTTTAATCAAAAAAATGAGAAGAACAATGTGAGATTTTTCTCATTTTTATTTTTTCGCGACTTATTCAGTGAAGTTTGCATGTGCTGTGTTTACTACAAAGACTTGTGACTGCTCATTAGCTTTATAAACTTTTTAGTATAAGTAATTATGTTAGAGATGTAAGTGTCGTTGCTTGATATGTATTAAAGAATTCGTTGGATTTTTTTGTACGATAGACACAATCTCTTTCGATAAATACAAGTGTATTAGTTTTAAGTAATTAAAATTACTTAATTGCACTTATACACAAAACACATTGAAATAAAATATTGTAAAAGAAAATTGTAACAATATTATAACTTTCTGTGTGTGTATGTGTGTGCGTGCGTGTGTGTTTGCTTTCAGTCTTAATTTGCATATTGGACATTTTTAACAATAAAAATTTGCACTACTATTATTATTATTATATTATGTATTATATTATATTAATATATATTATTAATATATATATAATATAATAATATATATTACTAGCAATTATATATATATATAGCCATTGATATTATTTTGTTCTTAAAGACAAAAGATAAAAATAAAAAGATGTATAAAGATACTTTGTAATAGAAACTTTTTACATGTATATGTAAGTGTAAAATATTTGTACAATATACAAAAGTTAGAAAAAACTATTAACGTTTTCGATATAAAATCTTATATATCTTATTACCTCAGTTTAAGTAAAATTCTACAAATTTGTACTAACATTCACAAATTCACAAGCATTGTTATAAACAACTTGAAAAGGTGCGTAGAGGCGTTAATGCTTTGTATGCATGAAGTTGTACATTTCATTGTTAAGATATTATTGAGGCACATTACTAATGCAACTTCATGTGTAAAGGCTCAAACGCTCCTCTGTCTGCACATTAGAAATATAAACAAATGTATTCTTTTTGTCTCTCCTCTCTTACATCTGTTTTATCAAACCTGTGACTTTTTATCCCTTTTGTATGTACATATATATATATACATATATGGTACACAATTTAAAATCGTGTACTCAATGTTATTTATATTTAGTTATGGTATATTCAATTGTTTTCGTATCCAGGCAGAGCCTCTGTCAAATCTCGGATCAGCAATCCTCAGAGAGGCTCTTTTATAAAAGTAGTAGTACAATACTGCAACTTTACAAAAGTTCAGATTACAAAACATGTTTGTATATTATCCAAAAAACATTCTCTCTCTTTCCATACCTGTTCTCTGTATAGAATAGAGAGCATAAAATCCTTTTGTCCAGTAATGTTTTAATGGCACTGACCAGTGTACGGTGATGTGCCACACGTGCAAACTAATGGACAATATCATATATACAATACACAAAACTAATGTCATACGGAATTTTGTATACAGCAGTTGTATCAATCCTGCCTAAAAGATGATAAAAATGAGATGTAAAGAACGTCTATCTGGCACATTTCTTTTCAGTTATATCTCTATATTACGTAGCAATTATATATATGTTTTCCACAACATAAAAGTAAACATTTCATTGATGATATCGAGATATAAATACGAAAGAATTATGTTTACCTGAAAAATGTAAGTGGAAAAGAAGCTTATCAAGAGGAGAGTGAGGGCTATGACGAGACAGAAATCTTGAATCCTGAAAAAACGAGCGAATTTTATTGAGAGAAAAATGCGATGAAATTTAAATTTAATAACGTACACGTAAAGTATCAGCATGTCTGTCGGATATTGTCTGGCGAAACTCGCAAACGAGTTCACGCAAATGTCAAAAAGCAATAGGACATTTTGCAGTATCACTATTGTTGTGTACTGTTTTGTGTTTAAGGAGTTCATTTACTATCTATATATAAAAAGAGAAGTTGCGAAATGTATAGACACATGTGGCTCGCGTGATGATGATGTGTATTCCAGGGCTGTCAGGTGCAGTTTTGTTGTTATCGTTCAAACGGTTGCTACGGCAACGGACGCGCCGAGATCTAGAAATGTTTTGAGCGTTTCTGTTGGCGTCACTGTTCGTTTCCCTAACTCAACCTGACAGACCGAACTTTCCGGCGCGAAAAAGCATGCCGTTCATACCATCGAAAACAATTCGAAGGTTAAGTAGCGGCAGTGAAATCATATTTTTTGTGATATAATTTATCTCGTCTTTTTGTACAAAATAATCGAATCGTCCGTGTTAATTGTGTACATACGTCCAAAATTACGTCTTCATTTAATCGAGAGAATATGAAGTGCACCACGCCTGAAATCTCGTGGCACAATCGCGACCCAGTGCTCAGCGTTGACATACAGAACGGTTTGTGTGAGAATTCGAAGGGAGAGACGTTTTGGAGAGTGGCAACCGGAGGAGCAGATTGCCACGTTTTGGTAATACAATGTTGCGTCAATTAAATTTTTCTATTCAAAATATTTCAATCGTATATTAATTAAAAAAATTTCAAAAATAATGCAATTCTTGTTTTACGTTTACATTATTGGAAAAAATTAAACTTTCAAGTGATATTTAAGTGAATACGTAAAACCGACAAGTTTCGCATTTATCTGCAGATTTGGCATTTAACGACAAACGGCATACTGGGTGGAGCTATTTTGAACTTTGCAGCAGATCTGGAACGTCATCAAAGAGCAGTAAATGTGGTGAGATTTTCACCGTCCAAGCAACTTCTGGCATCGGGAGATGATGGTGAGGAGTTCATATTGATTTGTTTCTTCTAATCCAGATTCTATTTAACTAAATATATTGATTGTAATGTACAGAATCAATCATCATCTTGTGGAGGCAAAATGAAAAACAAGAATCTTCACCATCTAAAGATGACACTGAGAATAAAGAACACTGGACCTCGTGGAAGACACTAAAGGGCCATCTTGAAGACATTTACGACATTAGTTGGTCACCTGATTCCAATTCCTTGATTTCGGGATCCGTTGACAACACTGCTATGCTATGGGATGTCAAAAAGGGGCGTTCCACTGCAATATTGTCGGATCACAAAGGTTTCGTTCAGGGCGTATCCTGGGATCCTTGCAATGAATATGTTTGCACTATTAGCACAGATAGGTACATACACATTGTTTTTTGTTTTAGACATTGCCGCTTAATAAGCGTTGCCACGAAGAAAGTCGTTCAACGTGTTTTTAAGTCCACGATTCCAACACCAGCCGGCAGCCCGTTAGAAGGAAAAATTGTGCGTCTGTTTTACGACGACACGTTTAAATCCTTCTTCCGCAGGTTGACTTTTTCTCCGGACGGAGCGCTCATTTTCGTTCCTTCCGGAATAATCGAATCGCAGGAAACCGCAGCGCCTATTTCGAATGCAACGATGGTTTTCTCTAGACATAATATAAAAGAGTCGGTATCAAAATGTTCTGATCTGCTTAAAAAAAAATGAAACAATTTTAAGAACGAAAGCATTTTTTCTTTCTTCAGACCGATAATGGTGTTGCCGACTCAGAACGAGTGTACGATAGCAGTGCGATGTTGTCCCGTGTATTTCGAGATACGAGAGGACGGCCCTGATGCGGTAATACCGTTGCCGTACAGGATGGTATTCGCCGTGGCAACGCAAAATTCCGTAATAATTTACGATACGCAACAGATTTCTCCCATTTGCGTCATATCGCTGATTCATTACGGAAGACTGAACGATCTTTCGTGGTAAGCAATTGTCACGCTGTGCTATAGTCATCGCTTGAATTATTTCAAAAATCTCGAAACTACTTTCTCGCTCTTTCTTTTACTCAGGTCCAGCAACGGTCGAATTTTAATCGTGTGTTCAAGTGACGGTTATTGTTCGATAATACATTTTGACAAGGACGAATTGGGTAAAATTTACGAAACAAAAACTACCCCAACGAAAGATGCCGCGAAGAAAGACGCGGCAAAAGAAACGTTAAAGACTTTCGTTAAACAACAGTCACAAACAAGCAACGAGGCGAAAGACAGTGCCATAAAAAGAAACGTTCCGATATTCGCTGTCGACGATTGCGCAATGGATATCGATCTCGCGACAAGTACAAATATCGATGAGACGGCACACAATCGATTCGATGAACGGAAAACTCACGGAATCGCGGAAAGTGAAAAATTGGAAATCGATAATTTGCAATCGAGAAAGAGTTCATCATTTCTTGAGGAAGAAACGGAAGAAGATATCAAGTTGGTGTACGAGGACAGCGACAGCAATATCAAGAAAAAAGCGACGAATATTTCGCCGAAGAAAATCGTTCCTCCTCCGATAAATCAAAGACCTCCCAGAAGAGTGGAATTGATAACTTTGTCGAGTCCAAAGGGAGGCAAAAGAAAATAAACGTCTTGTAATATAAGATAATTTTTAGAGACGTGTCGTACGATTTCTCAACATCAATTGTATACATCTATTTTTATACATAAATGTAATGTTATACTTTTTATATTCGCTCGTATACAAGGATTCACACCAAATAAAGTGATAATTTCCAAAACATATAAATCGTGTGCGAAAGCGCCTCTGAGCTAGAACGTTGAAGAAAATTTATGAGACAATGCGTAAGCGATTTTTCTTAGAGCGCGTGGAGAAAAACTTATTTCAATCCTTGAAATTGCAGATCGCGAGTTACGTCGTTTGTATGTGTGTGCATACGTATACACAATTGTCGCGAGTACTATACAATGATTCACGTCGCCCTATGAGAACTCCGCTAGAAATATTCTATATAGCGCTGCTATTAAATGGCGAAGCGCAGTGATCGGACTATCCGCGAAGTCGGACAGTGATCAAGTCGTCGCACGATCCGACACTTCGCTACTTTCGCTGCCGGAAAAATGGTAAGTCTTTTTTTTTTTTTTGTTCTTTTTGTCACAACATTTAATCAGCGTTGATATATGTTATTGTTCGACAATTAATAAAGAATCTTCATTATTGTTGTTATTGTTAACATCGTAATGAGACTCACGCGTGCACAAATGTGTATTTTAATGAAACAACTTCAATCTTATAAATTTTTCAATCACACATTTCGAAAGAATAACAAATTTCGAGTCTGTAGAAGCAAAACTATTTTAGTCCTAATACAATTGTATACATTGTGCGTTTAATTATCTTTTCAATTCGTTGAAACTTCCAACTTTCGACCGATTGCCGAAACAGAATTTTGCGTGTCTGTGCAAAAACTCGCATGCAATTATAAGGACGCTGATTTTGTATTTTAAAGAATGTTGTGTATGCTTGTGTTAGTTTTAATAATTCTGCTGTTTGTTTTGTTTAATCGAATGACGCGTTGCGAGTGTTCATGCAATTAATTTGTACTATAGTACGCGATTAATATTTGTTTTATTGATTCGTTATACACACACACACACTTGCGCGTTTGTAAACATAACAGCGGAAATTGCACATGTGTCTTTACATTTCCTAGTAAAGTGCATAGAACGTACGTTGCAAACAGATCATAGGTTCGCGAAAAATCAATTTAAAGTTCTCTCAAGTAAATCCGAACTAGTAAGCGAGTAAACTAGCAATATACTAGGAAAAACAATTCGAAGAAACCTAATTAAAAGACACCTTGAAAGATTCAAGGAACGCAGCACGAAACGCACCTGTTTTACATTATGATATACATTTTTTATTTTATCCGTTTGCTTTGTTTTTTATGATTTCTTATTGTTCGAGGTTTAAAAAAGACAGGAGTGCGCGCAATCAAACAAATCTTGATAGAACACAAAAATACGCAGATGTGTATTTACCGTTTTGTCATTATTTTTCGATCTTCCGTTTTTTTATATGAACATATTCTTTACTTATAATATATCAATGTTTTAGTTTTTTATAATCGACGAATGTACACGCGATATCTAGAAGATATACGTCACGTAGGTGATATACATCGTTTTCCAAGCTACACGCAAAACTTGAATCTTATCGATCTGCACGCTGTGCGCGACCGCGTGTCGATCAAACAATTTTATATCCGTAAAAATCAATTCTCGTGCTCTTTCCGCGTTTATTTTATACCGCGCTTGTCGTCTAAGATTCTGTCACTTTTGCTAAACAATAATAATCAAGCGGAAACCGGAAATAAAGACGAGCTACATTCAGAGATGTCTTTTTCATCAGTTATATCGACTTCCTCATCCACGATCTCTTCGGTGAATCGCAGGGAATCGTTTCACACATGCAGGCGTGCAGTTTGATGTTCGATTAAGCTGCTATGGTTACAATATGTCAACCTGTAAAAAATCGATTTTTACCTTATATTTGCGCAGCGGATATATATATGTGGAATGTATAATATCGCGTATATGTCGCGCGAGAGACAACACACGCTGTTCCACGTGCGTCCGTGCAAGTCGGGAAGTAGATCAGACGGGTATAAGCACGGGCGGCGGATATATAGATGCTCATTTTTAGGACACACAGGTTGAATTATTGACGGAGGACACTTCAGGTCAAGGTGCATTTTTTTTCCTCGTCAAACTGCTTGTTGACAGATAGAGTCTCACTGCTTTAGTCGACGATCGTCAGTAATGATCGCACCTTGTCAGGAGTACAGCTCCTTGCTTGGGTCTCATTAGACTCGGCGGGTCTCTCGTTTAATTGAGTGATTTCGTTGAACAATCTCGAAGTAACACACACAATTATTATCTGGAAACTTGTTAATTCGGTTTATTTAATATTGTAAAAAGTTAGTTCGCCATTTATTAAAATATTAGAATCAGAAATAAATAAAAAAACAAAGACTTGCAAAAGCTGTTTTTGAGAATTCTATTTGTTCGACGATAGAAATTTTTACGGACGAAAAACAACAGTCCTTTCGAAATCTTTTTGAATTGTCTTCTACAAAATAGAGTTATCAGAAATATTTATACGCAACGGAAATTGCTTTAATGCGAAGTTGACGTTTCTCTAAAGTTGAAAAAATCATGAAAGATTCAATTGATATATCTGCGTGTTTTTGTGGTGTGCGATTTTCCATGAGAGAAAACACCGGCAATTATCTTGCTGGGGATCGCGCGGTAAACATAAAAATTAAAATAAAAAATAGTTTTCCAACTATTGAAAAAAATGGCAAAAAAGGTAAATGACGTAACAACTTTTTGTACAATAGAAACGCTTCGTCGTTTAACGATTTGTGCACATTACATTATCGTTACGAGGCTATAAACGGCGTAAAGACTGTAATCATGAATTTTTTAATGACACTTAAGTGGCAATCACTCCTTATACGTAGCGTGATATAGTCAACGCGATAATTTAAGAGACTTTAACGTGCACGAGACATTATTATACGGGAGAACAATTTGTCGACGACTTCATAATGCGAATGTTAATAATTTATGCGTGAAAAACGACAAACTCGGTTTAACAGATTATCGAAATTTAATTCAATTGTCCGACAATAATTTCACTATTTTATTTGTCATATGTTACACCGTTAATTGATCCTTCTTTCTTGTTAAAATTTTTTTCTGCATTTTATAAAACCTTCAATTTATTTTTTTATTTTTTCCCAGCGAGAATGTATATCCATCCACATAGGGCAGGCGGGCGTGCAAATGGGAAATGCCTGCTGGGAGCTCTATTGTCTCGAGCACGGTATACATCCCGACGGTCAAATGCCGAGCGATACCACGGTGGGTTACGGGGATGACTCCTTCAACGCGTTCTTCTCCGAGACGGGTTCGGGAAAACACGTTCCGCGAGCGGTTCTGGTTGATCTCGAACCGACGGTGGTAGGCAAGTGTCACAACTTGATTTTAATCAATATTGTGTACGGATTTTGATTGTATTTTTTTTTCGAATGTATTTTTCAGACGAAGTCCGCACGGGCACTTACAAGCAATTATTTCACCCGGAACAAATGATCACCGGGAAGGAAGACGCGGCTAATAATTATGCCAGAGGTCACTACACAATAGGTACGGTATAGAAACGTAATTATACGTTTGGCAGTGAAGTGGAAAAATTGTACAAGGAGCTATTTGAAAGTTTAGCAATCTTAACTTTCATAAGAAAACATTGCGTCCCAATGAGATTTCGCAAGATATGAAATTTTGCACAACCGCGCGATTTTCAGGAAAAGAGATCATAGACCTCACCTTGGACAGAATACGCAGACTGACGGAGCAGTGCAAAGGCCTGCAAGGGTTTTTGATCTTCCATTCGTTTGGCGGTGGCACGGGATCGGGATTCTCAAGTCTGCTCATGGAACAACTGTCTGCGGATTATCCGAAGAAGAGCAAACTGACTTTCAGCATTTATCCAGCGCCGCAGGTAACGTTCCCGAGATCTCGCGAGATTCCGCGATTGTTCTTTGAATAGATTCTCTACCAACAACAACAATAAAAATAATCTGATGATAACTAAGTTTTTTTAAATTACAAAATTGTTTTTTTTTTTTAATATAGGTATCGACTGCGGTAGTGGAACCTTACAACGCGATTCTGTACACTCATCCGACGTTAGAACACACCGAGGTCGCTTTCATTGTAGATAATCAGGTCCGTATTGTTTCTTGATCGAACACATTTCGCGCACAAAAATAATTATTGTCCGTTCTTGTAACCGTGCGTTTTCTCGCAGGCCATTTACGAGCTTTGCAGACGGAACTTGAACATCGATCGACCGACGTATACGAATTTAAATCGGCTGATTGGACAAATAGTTTCCTCCATTACAGCTAGTTTGCGTTTCGATGGCGCCCTGAATGTCGATCTCACGGAATTCCAGACTAATTTAGTGCCTTATCCGCGCATTCATTTTCCACTCGTGAGTTTTCACGTTCCATTTGCTACAAAACATTCTCTAATATTTCTTATGATTTATTTAATTCAAATAACAAAAACTCTTAAGACAATTGTTTTATTCGTAAACTGAGTTCTAACATCGTTTCACTTGTCTTCGAATAATACTTGAAGGCCACTTACGCACCGGTATTGTCAGCGGAAAAGGCCGGACATGAGAGAGTGACCGTCTCGGAAATAACGAGTTCCTGTTTCGAGCCGAATCACCAGATGGTAAATTGCGACCCGCGTATGGGAAAATACATGGCTGTGTGTTTGCTGTACAGAGGCGACGTGGTGCCCAAAGACGTGAACGCGGCGATCGCGACGATAAAGCGACAGAAGCACGTGCAATTCGTCGAGTGGTGCCCGACGGGATTTAAGGTAAAAGATTAATTAAATGAAACAAATTAAAAAAATTTTACAAAGATATAAGAAAGTATTACATGAACATCGAATAAAAAATATTATTGCACAGGTGGGAATAAACTATCAACCACCTACAGTCGTGCCGGGTGGCGATCTAGCGCGAGTCGAACGAGCCGTGTGTTGCCTCTGCAATACAACGGCGATCGTGGACGCGTGGGCTCGACTCGATCATAAGTTCGATCTCATGTACGCCAAACGAGCTTTCGTGCATTGGTAAGAGAATTAAAAATTTATAAGATCGTGAGAAAAAAAACTTATCGCAGCTCGCAAAAGTCGTACATGAGATACGTAATTTGTTTATATTTATGTATCTCTTGTAACTCACCGAGAGACGAGAATATACGATGAAGTAAACGATTCGCAGGTTTGTCGGGGAAGGTATGGAGGAGGGTGAGTTTTCGGAAGCCAGGGAGGATTTGGCCGCCTTGGAACTCGACTATCGCGAGGTGCAAGAAGACGCTGTCAACACCGAGGAAGAGGAAGAATATTGAAAAACAAAAACGCGTTGAATTCAAAACTTGACGCGCGTGTCCTAACGTTTTGCTATAATCTCTAGTTTATGTTACTTATTATTGTCGGTGATACACATAAGTGCGGGGGGGTGACTGTGTATTTATATATATAAATAAATTATTTATACATTCCTCTCTTTAACACTCCTCACAATGTGTTTTGAAAACCTCGTTTTTTTTTTTTACAAACACAATAGTTTTTATATATACACAATTAACAAGTAATCGAAGACGCGCTACGTCCATGATTCTTCGTACTCTTCGATCAATAAGTTTCTATCTTTCGACATTTTAATTTGTATAGAATCGTTCTTACCAGGCTTCAGCGATAATACCACAATTCTATTTACACGTAAAAATGTGGGATTGTCTGGATCTCGATGTAAAATCAAATCGATCTCATCTCCCTCTTTTACCTGTAAATATTTGTGTGTACATACAAAGTTCCTGTACAAAATAACACAACGTGCTCGGAAATATATACATTAACGTAACGAAGAGATTCTTCTCTATCTCGGATATGTGAAAACACTCACCTCTACGGATTTTTTCTTCACTTTCTTTCCATTCACACGAAACAGACTTCCGTAAAATGCCTCTTCTATTTTACTGAAATTAAAAGAATTATACAAAATAACAATCACAAGAGATACAAAATATATATAGCATACTTTCGTGAAAGATTGAACGCAGCTTTGTAAATAGCATCCATTCGAAGAGTCTGAATACTTTTTGTTACTATTGTGGAACCTGCAGGTACTTCGTCATCTGCCTCATCATCTGTATCCTCGTCAGAATCTTTCTGTTTTTTTTTTTTAAACATTTTGCAGAGTGCATTAAAAAAACTTCATGACAAATAATTTTATACGTAGTTATATAATTTTGTATAAGAGAATTACTTCGTCAGCAGATTTTTTCTTGCCAGATTTGAATCTTTTTCTCACATCATAGACATCACACTGCTTCCGAACACCACGTTGCCTTGTACTGCTATTATATGTTGACAAGTTTGACTCCAAAACGCTCTGTGCACAATAAAGCGTACGTGAGTTGTCGCATATCGCTCGTTTAATGATATTAATCGTCACTCTGGACAGCATAATAATTTGATATTCTATGATTTTGTGCTGTAACAATTAGAGGACTGTCAGTACTCATCCATCACCACTCTACAACGTGATTCTATCTAAACAATCCAAGTTATTTGTGTGGTTTGGTTAGGTAACCCAACCTAACTTCTCTGTCTCTGGTCCACGTGAAACCTGAGGCTGTTCCAAAACTCTGCTAGGAAAAACCTATAGTTCACGTCACGTATATTATATACTTTCAGTACTGGTAGTGAATTTCGGAACACAGCCTGCATGAGGGCTTTACTGGTGGAACAAACTTCCCGCTGCTGCATCTGGGGAAACTGGATCTTGAGTGGTTCTTCAGGATTTTTTGAAGATCTTACAAGGTAAGAGAAAAGTAAAACGACTATTTAAGCATAAGGTCGAATACTTTTATCACAATACATATTTTATTGATTGTTTCATAATGGTTCTTTTCATAGACGGTTTCATCAGTTTTAGTAAAATTTAATATTAACTTTTTTTTATATTTTGTTATTACATTGTTTTATTATAGTTATGTAAAAATTTTATATTAAGTATATAAAATATATATTTATCTTTTTCTCTGGTAACAAGATGACTTCATCATGTCGGTTTAAATGTCATGACGTCGTTAATTGATATTGCCTTGCCACTTATGGATTATCTTTTAATTAATCCGCAATTTAATTACAGTTGTGCTGTACATATTGTACTTATCTATCGAGATAAATCAACACTTATGACATATATATTTATTCTAAAGATTGTAAAAGAAACTTTCAGGCTGTGGGTTTTTCTTCGTGGAATCGAAGAAATCGAACTTGTTCAGCCTACGTCTGACAGTAGACATATGTGTGTCTTATTTTTTTCGCGCTATATAAATTTGCTAGCAGTACAAACCGCTACCTTGATTCTCGATAATATATTTTGTTACGTATTGCACCGCTTTTTCGCTCAGGCCCAAGTGCGGCAACTCTCTCTCAAACTGTTCGATTGTGCCAGCACCGGCGATATAGCCGTTCAATTTGGCTGCCAGAGGAGAAGTGCGCAAAACCTCGGAATCGGTGAGGCCGAGGGATTCGATCAGCCACGGATGACCCTGCAGTCGATATTTCTGATGGTAACTAAGACAAAGAGAAATTACACATTACACATTGTCTCTCGACGTACATTGGCTCTTGTTGAATATAAATTTTCAGCTCATTTTATTCATAAAATATTGGCGTATTTGTAGAATCGTTAAAACATTTATATGCAGCAAAACTTCAATGTCTACTACAGTGCGTAGTAAGTTTGATCAAATTTGCAAAATTATAAACTCGTTTTCCTGACTGATTCAGAGAACGATACTCACTCTTCCGCCGGATAAAATTCTGTAAACTTCTTAATTTCCGTGACAAAGATTTCCTTTCGTTGTTCCTGTTCTTGTTCGCGAGATTTTTCAGCCAGCAACCTTTGCTCCTCGTCGTGGTACAAGATCAACGACATGTACTGCAAAAAAAAAAAAAACAACCAATTAGAGATTTATACAAGATATACTTTTAGAGAAATGACATGCAGCAAATATATACAATTTAATGTGAGCAAAAGATACGACACCTGTCTCTTTATTTTTGTCGTTAGACCGTACTCGTGATTATTCCAAAACAAGCTCAGCAAGTGTGTGTAAGATACCATCTCCGGATTGTATTCGATATCAACGACTTCTGTGTGATCTCCTCTGCAATAAGAGTAAAAAAACAACAACATATGATGCAATTCTCAAGGTTAGTCTGTCTGTGTCGTCAAAACTAGCAATAACATGACATTACAGGTCTCTGTAAGCTGGTGACGGTTTGGTGCCACCCGCGTAGCCCACGCTGGTCCTAATGACTCCGGGCAGCGCTCCGAAAAGGGAATCTCCAGCCCAGAAGCAGCCCATGCCAAACGTGGCGCGCTTGCCCTTGACCTCTTGCAGCTGGCCTGGCATTCTGCTGCTGAACGGACAGATATCGTTACGCTCGTAGATCGGACACGTGAGGAACGCGCCGCAGTGATACGAGATGGAGCAGTTGTTCGCGAGAGCCGCCCGCACCAAGCACTGTAGCATCACTGCGATCACGCAACACCACCGCAACATCCTTGAGTGATCAACGAGGATACGCACGCACCGGCCACTTGTTAAGGACTCGACACCGCGTTCTGTGATGCCGCCTCCACGGTGGCATGCGTCCAAACCCGTTGTACAAAACGGTATCGGATCGAACGGAGAGATTAGATTAACGCGAGAGCAGGCGGAAGCGAGAGAAAGCACGCGCGGGACACGAACTCGCGTCGCGTCTCGGTCGTGACGCGCTCGCAAGTGTCCCCAAAATCGCGACGCGGCGGACGAACGGACGCGTCATACGCACGTGCAAAGTGGCACGAAGACCGGTGAAGGCCGCATCGGTGATTGAACACATCGGGATTCGCGCAACGCGAGATTGAGTGATTTTCTTCGCGATCGTAATCTTTCCGGATTCTCTGACCTCGAACGTGACGTTTGAACCGCGATATTTAGTCGCGATAAGTACCGCGAGCTTCTCACGATAATCGCCGCTTCTCAGCGGGAAACCGATTCTTGTGTATTTTAAATCCTTGAATCTAATCTTGAAGATAATCGCGAACGATTACTCCTAATGACTGGCACAAAAGATCTCTTCTTTAAAATTGAAACATGCTTACTGGTGTGTTAAGAAAAAAATCAAATTGTATCAAAAATCTCATTAGGTGATTAAATGTTTACAGCTTCATGCGATATCTGAGTGGACGTCTTTAATAAGTCTCCATTGATTAAATTAATTATATCTAAATAATAAAATTAATATTATATATTTGTATTATATATAATAATAATAATTTATTATACACAGTTAAAATAATAAACTAAATTAATTAATAACTTCTGTAAATTTTTGTTCTATATGGATAGTTTATAAATATGTACAACGTTTATATACAAAGATATATCTCAGTTAAAAGGTCACGAAATTATTTATAAGTCACACAACGTCACACACAAAAAATTGAGAATTAGTCAGAAATTTCCTGTTGCTAAAGATGCGTTATATAATATCTAATGCACATTTCTCACCAATTTCTTTCTCGATTACTTTTGTGTGTTTGTGTACGTAGGAGGATAGAAATCGATATTTGACTGAAGTTTTAAAAATTAAATATTTTATTTAAACTTAAGAATGCGAGGATCCAAAAATAAACGATTAGAAAAGAAGTTTTAATACAAGAACTCGCGATATGAGAAGTTCGCGTTCTTTTTCAAAGACATCATGACTACACTTTTATTTCTTAAATCGAATTATATACTTCAGTTTAAATTTAATATAAATTTATTCTGAAATATTGCGCGCCAACATCCGCGTTGACTCTTATAGTTTTATTCTTTTTTTTGAGTTTACAGAAGTTTGTTGTGTGTTGATTTACATTCAAATCTCTTTGTTTAAATGCTCGCAAAATAAACAAATAAATCAGGACCTTGTCTTTTTTTTACCTTGAGCGATAAATATTCCAGATGACTTTTGAGCGTTTGAAAATCAGTTTATCGAACTGTTGATCGAAGCGAATACATGCGTGTGCTCCTCTTCGAGATGCGGACTTCGTCGACCTGTTTTATAGAGAGCTTAAAGGAGCGAAACCGACTGTCGCGTGTTACGGCTGCATCCAGTTTTTATGTCCATCAAGCAATCCCCCACTAGATTCTCTTCTTCTTCTTCTTCTTCTTCTTCATCATCCTCCCACTCCGTGAGATTTTAGATAACCGTGCGACTCTCGTTCACGTGTTTCAATAGACTTTTGTGTTGTTGGAACAATGCCAACGAATTTGCCAAGCTTCTATACAGAAATAAGACAATTTTATTGATACGTTTTTATCCTGATGTTGCAATTTCAGTTCAAGGTAGACTGCCGAGACCAAACTCGCGTGGTTGTTCCATTTAACGCAAATTCGCTAAAAAAAGAAAACTGTTTCTGTCTTCATTCACGCGACTACGACATTATCTTCTCTCATCAAATCTGAAACATGTACTTATCTCTTTCAACGTAAATATCTTATCTGCAACATGAGAATATTTCAGTTTTGGTTAAGATAACTCCTTCCACTAAATTTTCTTCACACATACACATTTTGACTTTGAAAAAACTCTCAACATATCATTTTACTTCTTACGGTTTTTATTTTCAATTGTTTTTCAAAATACAATTTTATTCTTCTATATATTAGATGTGTGTGTCTGTGCGATTTCTTTTTGTTTTTGAATGTGTTAACAATATTCACATTGAAAATCAATTGAAAATAAAAATCATAAGAAGTAAAATGGTAATTGATATGTTGAGAGTTTTCAAAGTCAAAATGCATGTGTGAAGAAAAAATTTAGTGGAAGATTTTTATAGAAGATTATCTTCTAACGTAGCCAAAACTAAAATATTCTCATGTTGCACAGATAAGGTTTATACGTTGAAAGAGATGAGTTTCAGATTCCTTTCCTGCATACTGCTGTGAATTAAAGAAAACAACCGGATATGGGATATAAATAAAATTAGATTTCTCACGTTTCGCGTGGTTACGTTATTTTTTTAAGATTCCTGACATTATCATCTGAAGTGCGATAAATTGGCAAAATGCATGAGTGTTGGAAAAACACACGAGAGCTCCGTTTTTTTGATAAATCAATAAAATATCTGTAACTCTTGATACCGATTGGCATAGCATAAAATTTAGTATTTCGTGTATTTTTTTGCAATTCATAAGTTATCAAAGAGGTCGATGACACATATTGTGACACACAATTTTATGTCACTGTGAAGTGGAAAAAAACTTTTTGTCACAGTTAATAAAAGCGTAAAACATACTTTTCGGAATCTCTGGCCGGGGTCGATCTAAAAAGAATTTTTATAAATACGTGTGCTTCTTTTCACGTGTGTCTTTTAACAAAAGAATGATAATTATTATATGTCGTCTCTGAGGTAACGCAATCCCATAAATTTGTCACGTTTCAGCTTGAACATGATTACCCGACGCCATTGACCTCGTAACTGTTTGACATGTTTCATTGAGAACGCTCAACAATAAGATCTATACGATTGTGTGCGAGAAAATAGTTTCTTTAAAAAATTTTTAGAAATTGGTTTTATTTCTATAAATTTTCCGTGTTTTATCACAAGAAATTACATAAAATCAATAAGATAAAAATTTTCCGTGTTTTATCACAAGAAATTACATTAAATCAATGATAAAAAAACAAATAAATAAAATAGTATAAAGATATAAAGATAAACTAACAGAATTTTCTATGACGGAGTTAATAAAAATTTACTTGAATTAGAATGTTAACTTTATGACATATCCGCTTGTTCAATAGGAATGTTTACGTTTTTAAAAATAAACTGTCACGTTAAAACAAAAATAATTACATCATTCTACGGCACGTAAAACACAGAAATAAACGGATTTTGCTCAGATCGATCGTTTCCCGTTAAATTGTGTTTAATTCTGCACGTTCTTTATCATTGTAGCTTCAATTGGTGGCTCTAATGAGGCTCAATAGACTCGCGTTGGTTGCATCAGAAGATACATACCAGCAGTGCACATTTGATCAAATCAGTTCGCAATTGACGAACGACTGATGTAATCTTCCTTCTCTCATTGCTAAGCCATTACACAAACTTGTCATTATCACACACTTTGCTAGTTATCATGTGGCTATCAGTTTAGTTTCTGGCCCGTTATGTGTCCGGTCCTGCGAGCGGAGCTCACTATCATCACGCTGATAATAGCGCAGCGTAATATTCACAAAATATATAAGTTCGAAAACAAATTACACTGAACAAATTTCACGCGTTGTTAAATACGAAAATCACACAATATAAAACAATTACAAATGTTTCAGATTTGGTGCGACACGACTTTTCGTCAGACGTCAGTATTAAATATTTTGAAAAATATCGCAGATTCTTGCGCGAGTGTGCGAAATTTAACAGACTCTCTCTGTGCGAAGTAAGTTATTTTTTTTAAAAAAGAGATAACAAAATAATATCACGATATATAAAGTCACACGTTATATACATATACATTATGCGCAATAGTTTTATTTATATACATAACATTATTATTATTATATATATATATATATATATAATTTTTTTTACAATATAAGAAACAGGTGATACAGATGTCACATAAATTCATGTTTCAAATTTACACAACCATTGAAACTCAACTTTCGCCACGTGCTCTGAGTATCTTTACTTAGAATAATCCGTATATATAGCACGAAAATATATTAATAAAGTATGTATTTTTAAGGCGCGCGCAACCGTGCGTTTTGAAAAACGAATCACGCGACTTTAGTAAAGTCGGAAGTCACAAGATTTTGGCAATATTTATTATGCATCGCGCGGAGGAATGTGTATATGTGTGTGTCGTTTATTTGTACTATTCGCTCCCCTCGTTACTATCACGTTTTCTAATTTGGCATTTGACGTAAAAGTGTGCAAAATTAATTCGCGGTCAAACGATATTTTACGAAGTATTATTATTTTTACGTACATTCCCGTACGTATACGAATACATGTACGAGATTGTGAGTGGGGTTTGTTGCTACTTCATCATTTTGATTGTTGGTCGTTGCGGAAACTTGAAATTTTGTGTAAAATTGACATATTGCGTGTGTTATTTCACAATATATATTCGATGCGATACCGAATTGAACTTAAATGTCCTCCGTATCATAAAGTCGCAAAAAAAAAAAAAAAACAAAAACGATTATATATATAAAATTGTAAATCAGTTATGCGTGACTTGATGCACAGAACTCCGGTGAAAGTCTATTGTAATAAAGATTAAATATATTACATATCAAAACGCGTGTGGTGTGTATACACATAAATTTCTTTAAATTGATAAAAAAATTATCTACTTTAATATTTACTTAACTTCTCTTACCAACTAGAGTTTCATAAAAACACTGGAAGATGTTTGGATAGTCTTAAATCTGTGTTTGCGGAAATACTAGAAACTTCAAGTCTAAGTAGTAATATCCTATTATACATATATGTACGAATGTAACACACGTATATACTTCTTTCTCTCTTTTCGATATAGTCTATACATACATACATTTATATATCTCATATATATATATAACACATATAATAAATAAATTTCTGTACAAAATACTTAAGGCATTAGGCGCGCTGGAAAGTTTGTAAAGAATTACTTGGAAATGCAATTATAGGACAGAAAATGCAATCATGTGACTCTGTGTGTGTGTGTGTGTAAGTACACGCTCCGAATTTGTCCTAACGAGGTGTTCCCGATTGATTTGGTGCACAACCTTAGGCTCGTATTCAAAGCTCTCTTCAAATCCACACGTTGAAGAGTTGCGGAGAAAACGAATTTTTTTTGTACGAGATTTAAGTACATTTGCCGCTCGTAAATACGAAAAATTGTGAATTATTTTGATTCTAAAGCTGCCGTCAACATACATACATCTCTCTGTAGGTATTGTCCGTGATATATTGTACGAATATAAAACGTATTCAATAAAAACAAGTTACAAAAAAAATTAATTTATTTAAATGCACATAACACGCGCGCGAAACAACAAAAATTTTTAAAACGTAACGTCGAGTCTTCGGGGGAAAAAAAATACTGGAAGCTAATTAGTAGGAACATTTTTGTTTCGACACTAACGGCTTCTCGTATGTACCGATGAAAGATAGAAAAACAGAGAGAAAGAGAGAAAGAGAGAAAAATGATAAAGGGAATACGCAAGTAACGTATCACATGACGGCGCAGCAGCTCTTCTCCGAACGATTATCGCCGACGATCTCACTGGTGTTGCCAGTGAAACGTTGCGTAAAGTCGTCTGTGGTGAGGTCGGAATTCGAGATAGACGAGACTGGCATGGGAATGCCGTTCCCGTTGGCGTCTAGGGAACCGCCGGATATGTGACGATTCTGCGCCCGCTGTTTCTTCAGATCCGACAAGGATTTCACGAATACAACGGACACGTGTATGTTGATCTTGCCGCCGTTGCTGTCGGTATCTGCGGCATAAATCGGTGACGACGTCTGCTGGCTGCCGACCGGTGGGTCAGGCCCTGTCACTGCTGTCAGGCAAACACGTAAATCCAATGTGCTATTTTCCCCATCGTCAAGTGTGCCGATGCTTTTTTTTTTTTGATCGACGCAATTGTCTCACTTTTCCGCCCCTCCACCTTAAGCCCACTTTCTATTCCTATGCACTGATTACAATTAAAAAAAAACTATGGGGTGTCAACTATGAATCTCATGCGCCAAGCCTTGACATGCTCTCAGCGATCAAAGCGTTTCCATACAACATTGCGCCAAGAAAGAAGGATCACACTATAATGCACATCTCGGCGATGTAATACACAAGTATGTGTGTCGCTACATGACAATCTCGGCGATTTGCGTTTTACGCAAGCAAACTCAACGAATATATATGTATATATGTATACAAAACCAAAAAGACAAAGAGAAAGTTATGATAAACACACGTTTGGTACAAGAAACCTGGATGTTCCGACGACTACAAAATGTTGTCTTCATCTTACAGTGTCTTACACAAACAATGGAGTTCCTCCGAAGTGTTTTCAAAAGCTATACGATCCGTCTAATTGTACTTGCGCATTATTATTATTATTATTATTATTATTATT
>QVNV01016807.1:0-14959 GCA_014825455.1 Pseudomyrmex pallidus | reverse complement strand
CTCGCCGACTGGGGAGGCTATATGAGCGGTCACGGTCCACGAACGCAAATTCAAGCCTACCTTCTACGTCTTTCTACGTCATTCTCCTTTTCTCTTTTCGTCAACCTCATCTTCTTCGTATCTATGAAGTCGGCGTGCCGCGACGTGTTCTCGCGACGTGTGTGCTAATCTTCGACCGACGTATATCTCTTCACCGAAATTCGCGTGCAATTCGATCGCTTGTGTGTGGCTCGGTGCGATATATATCGGCCGGTCGTTATGCACGTACGGCTCTGTTGAAAGGATGCGTCGTATCACTGCTGCGCCGCTCTCGTCGTCTCGTACTGATTAAGGTAACGTAGCAGTTAGACGCGGACGCGATAAAACCATTATTCGTCTTTTGCGACACACGGAAAAACGTCACGACTATATATCGTGCGCTGTTTTCACGTTGGTGTAATAATAGCGCACTCGCGGCGTGGAAATCGGAGCGGAATAATTAATTTGAAAAAACGCCATATAAATGCTATTTTCGAAATGATTCAAATTAACATGCGATTCAACCAACTTGCGACGACCAAACTTATTCTTTTCGATTTAACAAATTTTATCTTTAAAAATCTCGTTGGTTTACTTTAACCGAGTTTGTTATTTTTGAAGAGAAATTTTAAAAACAAAATTTTTATTTCGCTCTCGATCGGTCCAGACACCACAGCGATCAACAGACACGATTAGAGAGTAGTGCGCTCGAAATACACGCTAACATCTCAAAACCACGTCGATCGAGGGATGCATACATACAGCTTCTCACCGATTTGTTAAGCTTCTTATTAATCGTAAGAAGATGTACAGATTTACGTGGCGCGAGTATTTTAGCGTCTTTAATCGCAAGAGAACATTATTGGCTCCAATAATCTCGTGTCTCCCAGCGCAAAAGGGCGTTTCTCTCCTTTTCTATTACACTACTCTTTCTGCCCGTGGACGACTGAAGGAGACCGACAACTTGATTTTCTTTTAACGAGAGATTCTCTTCGCATGTTTGAATGTGACCATGTGTGCATAGCAGAATGGCCACATGTGTCCCGAAAACGCGTTAGACGCTACATGTATATACCCGCACACACACTGTACTTGTGTACATATGTGTGTGTGCGGGTTTTCTATCGGACGCTAAGTATCGTATCGCACTGCGACAGGAGTCCTTTGGCTGGTCGTCGTTGACTCTCTTCAAACAAAACCAGAAAGTATGATAAAAACATTAGCCATTTCATCCATGATAGCGCCCGAAACCTCTTTAATCGGGCCGAATCGGCGAATGCTAGAAATTACCGAGATATATCTATCTCGTCTCTCTTTCCTTTCCATTCCCGATTTATTATTTTTTTATGCATCCGTCGCAGGATTAAACGGTTTTCTCTACAAGTTCTCGATATATATCTGCGTGTACATATGTGTATATATGTATATGTACGTATATCTTTGCGAAGCGACGGCGCTCCTTCGTAAATTTCGTTCAAACGCAGCGGTATCCCTTATTTTCTTCTCGGCCGCGACAATTAGACTTGATAAAAAACCGTTACTGCCGATTTCGCGCACGTGAAAGAACGAACGGTGAGAAAGAGGATTGGATAGACTGATACACCGCGCTACCACCAATATGGAAAAAGCTCCGATCCGATAAAACGACGAGCGTTCGCTCGAAGCGTGTACCTTTCGAATAAAGCGTGCAGTTTCCTACCTCGGCGCGTTTCGCAAGAGCGAATCACACTGGTTGTCTCATGGATGAACGTGCGAGGTCTCGTTTGGCTGAAAATGGGAGGGAGAGATCGCGGGTGGTTTGTTTTACGCTCGCCTCGTACTGGTGTACGCGAGCTTTTTTCCGCGATATAGAATGTTACGCCGAGACGATGCAAAGGACGAATGTGCGTAGAGGAAAGAGCATAAAAGAAGGAGACGAGGAGAAGGAAAGAGGAGGCAACGAGAGGACGAAAAATATCGTCCCGTGTGCATGTCAAGCATGTCGGCTGCCTTTTTTTGCTCGTCTTGTGCTCTCTCCTCTTTTTTTCTCTCCGTCTCTCTATTTCGTCGTCGCACTACTCGAGGATCGTTGACCGTGTCGAATGTCGGTCACTGCAAATGAGATTCGCAGAGGCCGAGATGCGCGAGAAGAAGTCCTCTCGAAGCCGTCTCTCTCCCTCTCTTTCTTTCTCTTTCTCACTCTCTGACGCGTCTGTTTCTCTCCATTTCTTGTGAGAAACTCCCGAAGTAAACCAACCAACCAGGAGTAAGAGTGCCAAGTTGCGAGTTGACAGAATCGTTTAAATGTTTAGATTCACGTGTGAAAGTTCCTCTCTTTTGCCCTCTTGCAAGGAAAACTTCTTATCTCGCGCGGAACCTCGCGTTCTTCCACATTCGAAATACGAGTGAACCTTTGAGTTTGCGGAAAAATATCGCCTTCCGTTGTATGCGCGCGAGGCATAACCGGAGGGATTTAGCGGTTTAATTTCGACCACGACAATTTTCGCGGTTGCGGCAATCGCGGCAACTCTCGCCTCCAACGAAAAATAATTACTTTAGAACAGACGTGTGGCCAACGTCACAACGTGACATTTCTATAAATTCTCGCACGTCAATTATCTGAAGTGCATAGCTTCGACTAAACTATTATATTAACTTGAATTATCAAGAATATGTTGCTCTTCGCGTGGATCTCGCGCTATGCAAGTATGAATCATTCCGCTAAACTATTGCGGCATTTTAAATGCTTCGAGATTTATGTATCGCGCGAAACGTCGAAAATAATATTTTATTATTTATACAGAACGTGTTATATTGTATAATTTTATTTAATTTTTTATCTGATTTGCTTAGAATATGTTATCAATTATTATGGATTATTGATCTTTTCGCAGGTTTTTACTTTTTCGAAAGATTTTTTTGTGTGCGAGTATATTAATTCCTCCAGCTCGCGAATACTCTTGTTTCTTGCAAAAAATAATAGTTTTTTTTTTTTAATTGTTTTTGCAATATTCTCAGCTGGGATTATGATGCTTGCGAACAATGTGTTAGCACGCGCAGACACACACACATTGCTACTTTTTTTATCCTAAATAATTCTTTAGAAAAATCTCAGCGGAAATTCTCATAAATGCCCGCATATCGCTAAAATAATAACTAGAAAACGCTAGAAATAATTGCTTGGCACTTGCAGTCAAGATTTCGTAAGGAAGGAGCATACAAATCTTATCATTTTCTACACTGATCTTCAGAAATCTTTGCACAGAAAGTTTTGATATATATGTATATATAAAGGGAAAGAGAGAGAAAGCAGAGGAACTTTATATAAATTTTTAAAACTTTCATGCAATGACAGTTACCGGACACGCGAGTTTTATTAGCAGACATTAAGTTTTGAAGTTATAGAATTGTAGTTTAGTTTTTCAGAATATATATGTATTGAAAATTGTTAACAGGTAATGTTAATTTAATGCTAATATTAATTTTTTCCAAAGAGCGTTTTATAGAATATATGTTAATTGTCACTGACGACATTTCTATTAAAACGCGTTGTGACATTTCTCGATTATATCAATACTATATCTCAAATATTTTCTTTGCGCGCAAAAGTTATCGGACACACATCGCGCACCTGCTCCACGATATTCAACGTACGCTCTGACACAAGTTTTCGCGTATACGCGGAGCTTTCTGCAGGCGCGTACGTGTCGAAAGCCTGAAAGCCCGGTATGCTAGCGTTACGGAAATACTGTTTCACAAGCGAAAGTCTGCGCGTCGTTTTATAGCTGTGTGCATTCGCTGTTCTTTCAGAATCGACCGAATCGGCGACCGGAGGGAATACGTGCAACGAGATGCCAGCTTCCGCACCGTCCGTTTCGCATCCTGGGAGACACGTCACCCAAGAACCGACGGCCACGTTTGTGGGAGCGTTCGCCGGTTTTATACTTTTCCACTAAATCAACCGTTAACGTCCCCACGGATGCACCGCGTGCTCCGATCTACAATCGATAAGCACGCATCCGCAAGAAGAGAAAGCGTCTCAATTCGACTACTAATCCTTTCTCCCGTGCCGCTGTGATTCGTAGACATCAAACGTTTCTCGCGGAAGAAGAGAGAAAGATCCGTGCGATGTGCGTGACGGGGAAGACATACGAGCAAGAAATAGATGGGAAAAGTACGTTCGAATCTTAGCCCGCTCTACCCCGTAAATAGCGTTTTGTAACCCCCGTCACGTGAAATCGATATCCCTTAAGAGCCGGTCCGTGAAGTCGTTCGTCAGATCGGTGTGTGTTACCCCGTTTCACTGCCGCGAAAGTGGAAGAGTGTGCGCGCCAGTCTGCGGGGAGTCTGCGGGCGGAGATAGACAGGAAACGGGGTTGGCTGAATAAAAGAAGATGCACAGGAAAAGGCCGGCGTTCCTCACCGACGTGGGACTGCTAATGTTCTTAGCAGTAACGGTCTCTCTGTTGGGTTACTGTCAAACAGACGAAAAAGGTAAGACATAGCGATTTCTCTTCGCTTATAGCCCTTTTGTTTCACTCTCTTTCCTTTCATCACTTTCTCTCTCTCTCTCTCTCTCTTTTGTCGCGCCCTTTCTTCCGTTATTTGCCCTCGGAGCTGTGAAAGCAGCGCCAAAAGAAATACGGATTTCGCTCCTTGCATCGTCGAATCGGCCGATGCAAAAGGGATGCGCGGAAGAACAACCGCGCGAAAACGAGCGGTGAAGATTAACTTTTATGGCTGCTGGCATGAGTAGTTCCCGCGAATTTACTTATAGCTGGAGCGCGGGTTTAATGGTCGCCTGCGCGCGCACACATCGCCGAACGCGTTTGATAGTGCGCGAGACTGTGGAGCCGCACACCCGGCGTTCTCTACGTAAACATCCCCGCACGAGCGATTATATCGGGAGAAATGCACGCAAGAGTACTTCAGCCACTTTAACCCCGTAATCCGCGAATAGTCTCACACTGGTTAACCAAAAGTCACCATTCGTGAGATTTATAGAGCGTAAGATTCAACTTGTTCAGTAAAAAATCGCAATGATATAGAAAAGGAAAGCGAGCAAACGTGCAGTCGTAGACGTGGCATTTAGAATAATTGTTAGTATATAAGAGCAAAAAAAATTTTGTTTTGGCGGAGTAATTTCTTTAAATTACTTGTAATTATTTCATTACATTCTTCATACACACATTGCAAAATTCTTTTCTTCTACCAAATAGATATGAGAGCGAAACACGCTTATTTTGCAACATTTCAGAACATCAGAATTAACGTTCTTGATATTTTAGTTATTTTGAGATTAACTTGAATAAACTGTTTTGGTTTATTATCCTGAAGTTTCGAGCATGCTATTAAATATTTGCATTGTGTCCTTCGTTAAACGCGCGAGATATTTTGCGTAAGAACTGGGTGATTTATATATATGCGCGATTACATATATATATATTTATTAATAAGGCAGGATAAAGAGAGAAAATGTTATTCTATAATTTTACAAAATTACGTATTTTAAATTTCTCTGACATTATTTGCGCGTGTTGCGAAAAATTTAATAACATCACACAAGAAGAATATTATTATTCTTAGGTAAACTACACACGGATAATATACAATATGCTATGCACTTTATTGGCTTTATAAAAAGCTCTATGTTAAAATGTCATTATAAAACCAATACATAAAAAAAATAAAAGTTTTAATAATTCGTATTATAGAACACAGCATAATTGCAGGTCGGAAGAATAAATTTCATTTTTTCGGAGTCGCTGATTAAATTTACTCAATTTGTAATAATCGAATGCGAAAATCACGCTAAAATAATAACTTGTTACTATTATAAATCATACGCCGTTGCAATACATATTGAAGTATACTCGTGTTCGAATTACCGGCGTGTCCGTTATCGTTGTACAATACTCGATGTATGTGAAGCTTGGCATTTCATCTGAATAAACCGGATAATCGAATCGTGTAATCCGTGCGCCGCGTTTTTACGGAGTCATCTTTTTCGACGCGCGGTGGCCTTATATTCACCAAATCGATCTTTACGCGAGTTCAACAATCGGTCAAATCGCGCATATGATGTACGTTCAAACAAAAAATTGTTCATGTTTTCTCCCCTTCCGAGATTTTTCGTTAAAAAAAAAAAGAAAAACAAAAAATCAACAGTTTGGCTGAACAGTTTGCAACAATCAATATGTCGTATATTTTTGTATGCCAATAAATCTGCGCACGCGACATATTCATTCGCATGTTGATATGTACCCATTGTGAACTCTCTATTCCAAATTTGTATCAGCTGTCACTGATGCTTATAGGTACCTACGAAAACGTTTAAATCCGTTCGATTCGATTTATATAAATATGTACGTAGAATTAGTGGTTAAATAATCTGCGTAAGATGTACTAAACGAGGTGCCTAATAAGTTAATAGCCAAGGAATGCAAACGGCGCGGGCGATTCATTTTAAATTATTCACAGCTGATCCAACATAAAATTACATTTCTCGCAAAACAGTACCTCCGGAATACCGGTTAAAATGAGATACCTGCTGCTCTAATCAGTTTTCCGTTTGTCGGGTTAATCTACGCGACGCGTGTGAGACTGTCGCGTTACGTTGCGCGTGGCGATATTGTGCATTTGTTTTTACATGTTCTGGTCCAGACTGGATACATATTTTCGCGAAAAACATGCGCATCGAGAAAGAGAAAGGGGAAAGAGAAAGAGAGAGAAAGAAAGAAGAAGAGGAGGGTAAAAGAGAAAAAATACTGCTACTATGAGGCCGCGTTACATCGACCGCGTATTTTTGCGTGCCGGTTATGCGGTTTACATCCTGTGAAAATGCAGTACTATAACACGATAAAATGTTTTTGCAACACAGTAAAAGAAATTCTCATAAATGTCTGTAAGCATAATTGTAGGAAAGTATACACATATAATGATACAGCGATTATAAAATATTGCCGAAAATTTATATACAAACAACGTTGAAACCCACGTTACTTGGAATCTTTCTCGATGCTTTTCTTTCTCAAGAAAAAAAGACTATCGTCTTTTATCGGACTTAGCATTGATCGCGGCCAGCCTTTACTTTAGTTAAATAGTCGTTAAATACAGCTTAACTTTTAGATTAGCACTATCGGTTCCTATACACACGATCGTGTCGAATGCCGTTTTCTCGTAACTTCCACTTTGTGCAAGTGAAACGGGTTTGAATATCGATATTAGCTAATTAAGATCGGCCAGTGCAATTGGTTCGCGTGAATTGTTTATTTTTATTATTATGCGCGGAACACTCGATATATCCATCGAAAGAATTACCAGGAAACAGAATACTCGGCAATTTCCATGAAACCTTACGAGATCATTTCCATTTGCCGTTCACATTGCTGCATCGACCGCCATCACTGCACGGTAATACACCGTATACTTTTTCACGGACGCCTGTCGGCCAATTACGCTTACGAATGTAACCGCGAAAAGAATCTCCACGACTAGCAAAGAAAAATAGAATTGCGAGTGCAGCAAAACGGGGCTCTAAGTGCTCGTATCTCATAACTCGCGTGTAGCTCGCGTTCTACTTCCCTTTTCTCGCGCACGTTTATTCCGTTTCATATCGAATGCAGGTCAGTCGGAGTGTTTAGTGAAATTCGATATACAACCGGCGAGTATATATAATCAACATGAAAACGCGGAAAATTCGATTTGAAATATATCCGAGAAATTGTAGGAGAGAGAACCGACGCACTTAGTCTATTAATGGCATGGTTGGATACATTACTCCGTTTGCGGATTAACCAATATATAAGTTACGTCGCTTAGTAACGGTCTGAAAAAAAAAAAAATATTTTGATGGACAACAAAAAAATTTACCTGTATTTTCCGAGTATAATATACAATTTATTTTTATTACTTTTTCGTTTATATACCAATATGTTGAGTGACACCTCGATATCGCGCGACCAAAGATAAATCATTAACAAAAAAATTATAATAGACATTCTGTGTACATACATGTTAATTATTTTACTTTATTGTTTAATCTTCCCTCAATGAGTAAAATTTCTCTTTGTGACAGTATGTTATAATATAAATAATTCGCCAAAACGAATATATTCGCGTGATTAAACCTATCTCTTATATAGATATATGTGTGTGTGTAACAACGCTTTGTATCGAGAAAGCAGATTCCGGGTTTTTAGTAATTTTATAAAACAAATAACCTATCGAATAACAACTGAATGCACATTTTCGATATCCGCGTATAGTACAGCCGCTGAGAATCGTAATTACCGTTAGCGAATGGATCGATACGGGAGCGTATGATTGGAATAACAATCTACTATGGGTAGAGACGATAATCATATATCTGAAGTGTGTTGCACATGATCAGATTTGCAAACGAGAGGATAACACAGGCAATTATTTTAAAAGTTGAAAACCTTGCATTCCGAACTTGTGTATTTATTATTGCGCCACAAGCGCCTCGCAGAACATATTTTCATAATTTTATACATTATATCTTTTGATTGTTTGACTATAAAATGTTTGAAGTGTTTTTATCTATTGCAAACTTTTTTTAATTATGTCCATGTAAACTATAATTTTAAAAATCGGCGAAGTTTGTGCATATTTGTTCGAGAAGTTGGACTATTATTCACTGAATTTTTTAGGGTCAAACTTTTTAAAAAAGTTACATTAATTTTTTCGTAAAAAATCTTGTTTATTTATTGCTTATTTTTGAGTTTCCGCAAATTAGCTTGCGCGCTCCACAACACACAATGGACGAGAGACGCTTTATACGTGCTTACGGAAGACTTGCACGAGGAACGAGGATATTGTCAAGCATCAACGTTTCTGCCTAGAGCTACGCTTCCTTTGTATGCACGCAAATATTGCGATTCGTGGATAACGCGAATTGAGTAAGCCTCAAGTGCATTGAACTGCAAAACACCCGGAGCAATACTTACGATCGATTCAACGTTAATGTTCCTATGCACCGGTTAACCGAGAAGAAGATAGTAGAGAGTGAGTGAGTGAATGAATGAATGAATGAGTGAGTGAGTGAGTGAGTGAGTGAGTGAGTGAGTGAGAGAGAGAAAGAGAGAAAGATTCTTCGTACTTAATGGCCCGTGCAGTTATTCCACGTACTTGAACGCGTTCTTAGATCATTTATGGAGGGGTGAGAAATAAACCTTGTGGTAACTTGGTTCGTTCCTTTATACATGTCTATAAACGGCGCGCTGCGAGATACGATCTCTCTCTCTCTCTCTCTCTCTCTCTCTCTCTCTCTCTCTCAGTACTCGTTTGAGGGGTTTTGAAAGCGATCATTCATCAGCTCAATCGAAGCGTCGACATATTCCTTTTACAACCTGTGATAGTTTCAGGAAACGTGTTCCCGTTAATCGAGAATATTTTACGAGTCGTAATAGCTCTCTCTCGAAGTGCCTTCTCTGGAGAGGTCTATGAGAAGTTTGCGAGACTCAACCACAGATTCGTTATTTATCACTTTTTATTCGAACTCCAAAGCGATATTTGTACGGCTATAAAACGACTGTGTAAGTTCGTGGTAAACGCCCAGAGAGACCCGGAGAACTTTGACGATCCATTCATCAACCTGCCGCCAGGTCCGCTACTGCCGCTTTTGTTAATGAAGTGGCTCGAGCGAGTACTTGCTGGTAATAGACTTTGAAAACTTAGAATCCGTGGATAAATTTTCGACGAGCAATGCGATTAATAATCGCGCGCATGTCGCGTATATCCCTATAATCACTCTACATTTTTACATCGTCGAAAGTACTCATATTTTCATTGGAACTATGTATCCACCTGTTAAATATGTCAATTTGATTTGATATTTTCCATCTCTCACCGTCGGATTAAAAATATCAATAAATAAAAAAAGACTTTGACTGTTAAGAGTGTGTGTTTATTTGAAAACATGCCGTTCTTTTGTTTCGACACGATAACACTTATTTCGGCAGATGATGCAACTGACATTTGATGCAAACGCAGAAAAATTTTGAGCGCGTAAATACATCTATTAGTTTTATTAGTATTAAAAATACTTTATTCTCTTTGTTAATAAAAAAAGCATTATAAGTAATAAAACTTTATATAAAACTATGTGCACATTTGTTTACTATGCTTTATGTTTCTATTATGCTTATCAATCCTTTTCTCACTATTATGAATATCAATATAGCCGTAAAAATTTGTAGCAGATATTTATCTGTAACAATAAATATAATTAGGAAGCCGACAAGAACTTTATAAGATTTGCAAAAAAATCGCCAGTTTCTTGTCTATCTTCGTACTCTTTGCACAACTTATTTACCGCTGTTTACAGGCACGGTACGATGAATATATCAAATTTCTTGAAGAAAGCCACTTCAGTTCGCAATTCAAAAGTTATCGGAGAAACAGATGAACGAAATAAAACTTTTCGAGTGACACTTAATTTCTCTTCCTCGGCAGAGAAGAAAAATGAGGTCTTGCGCGCGAGACTGCAACGTATTTTTACCCGCGTTTTTTACTCTACGCAAGAATAGAACGTCTGCGGACGTTATGCTCAACATTTTTTCTTCTTTGTTTTGTTAGCAAAAATTCATATTTTAATTATCACTGTATTAGTCAGCGAGGCAAAGGGCAAATCTTGGTTATAATAGCGATCCCGCTTTCGTCTCGTTGGTTACAACGAAACTGTCTGCAATTTCCAGATTTCCATGAAGGGTTGGTACTCTCTCTCTCTCTCTTCTTTCTTTCCATCTCTCTCCTCAGCAAATTGTTCAGCTTGTATAATATTATATATATATATATATGAAATAACGCGTACACCATCGGTCTTCCAAGGTTGTATCCCACTTAAACACATTAAATTTGTTAAACTTGCAGTGTCGTTTTACGGGGCAAGCTACATCCATCTTCCGGTTCAAGAGGCCAAAGATGCTACTGACATCAGTTTCCGGTTCCGAACTCATCTTGCTGACGCTATGCTGCTATTGGCTGCCGGCAAGACGGATTATTGCCTGATCAAACTCGAAGCCGGCAGATTGAAGGTTTGTTTGCTTCTGGCGCTTACTTCTATTAATAGGCTTTCTGTTTGGTTGCACCGGTCGCTTGTCGTTAACGGGTCGCACGTGCTGCGATACGCCTGTCAAGACTTTTCTTTTTTTTTCTCTCTCTGTCTCTCTCTTTTTTCTCCACCGTGTCCTCGCGGAGAAATTAGACGCACGCTCTGTGACACGCCAAAAAAAACTCGAGATTTCGTATGTGTGCGCGCGCTAAAATATATTCCCGCGGGGGCGATACGGAAAAGAAGAAAAAAAAAAAAGAAAATTCATCGCGCTCAGATGTAACACTCGCGCGCATGTCCGCGGTTCTTATTACTTCAACGGGATTCTTATTTCCTCGACGAAAGAGATGGCAGGATTCCAACCGCACGGCAAACTATATTGCATCCAGGAAAAGATCCTAATCATCACGATGTAGCAAATTTTGCGGCGTGCGCTGCATATTCGACATGAAACGCGTAAATGGATGTATAAATTTGTAATGTTGTACATTTCTTGTTAATTTGTTTTACTTTTTATTATTTTTGTCATTGAACTCGATTTATGTTTATACTGAACATTCTAATTTAAGATGTTATTTTCTGATTTTATATTATGTATCACTTATATATGTATATATATACGTTTACATTATATTTATATGTATGTTTACATATCATGTTTAATATCATCTTTTGTGCGAAGAAAATATAGAGTGACATTTGGCTAACATTATTTTCTAACTTTATTTTTTTCTTATAACCGACGTTACACTCTGCAAGTCTCGTGGTTGTTTGAAACGCGAAAAAAAAAGAGATATATTTATATTAAAAACATTATGTTGTTCTTAAGAGAAAGTAAATGGGATATGGCAGATTCTAAAACAGGATAAGAACAAAAAAGAATAGAATAGAAGCAATGATCTGTAATAAAAACGTTGTGTTTATCAGTTAAAGGATCGATAAAAAAGGCAATGTCAAAAAGGTTGTGATTTAAAAATAGAATAATATTTTTACCAAGATATTGATAACACATGTAATTTTGCGTTAAAACGTTTATGTTCTTGAAAACACTAACAATAAGATTTTCATCGCAGTGTATACTTATATTTTATTTCAATGTATAAAAATCTTATGCACGTGAAAAAGTAAGATGGAAATCTTACATACAGAAAAAGTCGGACGTGTGCTAAAGAGAGAATGAATAAATAAATTGATTCGCTACGAGCGAGATACAAACAAACCAGCCGCCAAATTCAATTGTGGAGTGAATTTCGATATAGCGAACTATCACATTTCGGCCGGTGGCGATTGCGCCACAATCGTCGAATAGTTAATCTAACTTGTCTCTGTCATATCTAACCGACCAACCGACGAATCGTGAGAGTTTTTATCGTAAAATACGCTGTTTGTTTCTGTATAAGACTTCGCGAGCGAGGTTGACAAACGGTTTTCGCGACGTGTATAACAACTTTGTTATTTTGTCGGAAGATTAACAACGCGTTTCTTTTTTTGTTTAATTATTGACTTGACGACTCAACGCGATGGTTTTACAAGCGCGTCAAACGACCGCTGGAACAAAAACGTGTAATGTCCTTTCCATCGATGTTTCGTGAAATGAAATTTTTATGCTACCCATCGCGCGATGACGAAGTTGATTCTCTTTTTTTTTTTCCTAACACACCCGGTTTTATTGCGCATCAATACCGGCGATGTTTCAGCAAGAGGTTGGAAAACCGCCTGCGCCACGTTGCGTTTGTTTTTGCACATTGGTCAGGATTTCACGCGATCGGTCAAAACTGTCTGATGCGTGAAACGGAGTCACTCGATCGGATTTTACGCAGTAATGAACGTCACGGATCCCGAATGACAGAATTTTTCTTCCGAGTAAAAAACAAGATACGGATAGAAGTATGTACGCGAGAATAAATAGCCAAGTGATGCTCTCACGATCTCGTTTATCTGTGAACAAATAAACGTTCAATAAAAAAAATTTAAAAAGATAATTCATAAAAAAAAAGTGAATCTCTTATAACAATTCACGCGCGCAATTAAACATACAGTACCTATAGACACACTAATGCATGAATATCGGAAGCAGGAAAGGGATTCGCGTTTGGCAGTCGAGAAAAATTAACGGCAGGAAACGAAACACACAGGAAAGAATGGATCGCATCGAGTATATTATTATCCGCGAGAGAGCAACATTGTACATTTTTATGTCGCTAGATCGGCAAGTCTCAGAGAACACATTAGACACCATTACATTATATGTAATAACATTTCGTTTCGTGCTGGTTCACTACTGGAGGCAGAAATTGAAATTCATATTGAATATTCGTACAATATACGACTTTCATGATCGATATCTATATTAATATGACGACGAGCGTCAAGACTGCTGTGGTGGATGAACACGGTTATAATTGTATGTGAAACATGTGTACGTACATACATGTATACATACGTACGTGATAGAGATCGAGAATAACGGTCCAGGCCTATAAACTAGTTTCACGAGCTATAATGAGAAGAACAGACTGACAGATAGAACTTTCTCGGCGTGGTAGCCATCACGTCTCTTGATAATAACCGCTGATGAGAGCCGCGGCCGCTTCTAATTATGCACAAAGAACCGAGTCGCAACCAAGTTACGACTTCGCTCCACAGATTATTAATTTTCCAACGATTAATATTCCCGCGCGTTACTCTTTCTCTTTCTCTCTTGTATTCTATATGATTCATCATTATCACCCCGCTTGCTCCTCTTTTGTCGTTCCTCGAGTAAAACATATTTAGCGCGTCTTGTGACTCTCGTTACAACTATGTACAACTTGTAAGAGTGCGCGAGCGCAGATTGCGGAATATTATTTTCTCTCGAAAGCACGAGTGTACGAGTTAGTATAATCGATTGCATGCTACATTCTGGCCGTGTGTCGTTACAGTAACTGTTACGCCGAAAGTGCTTTTGGCGTATGTATTCAACAGCGCCTCGCGCACTCCAATCACGAAATTTTCATCAATCTCAATCCTCTCGCGCAACCCGCCCACCTCTTTTACGACTCTCATTCCCTCCCGTACCATCTTAACCTTAGAATAGAGAACGTTACGCGAAGATCCCGGTTGCCAGTATTAAAATATCTTCCACTCCCGCGGGAGAGTGCATTAGCCGCGTGCAGGTGTGTGCGATATTCCGCCGATTACTCGCATGAATCCCGGCGAGAAAACCGCCCGAATCTAATTTTGTAAAGGGTTAAGTCCAAGACCGAAGAAGAAACTGCGCTTTCGCGCTCGCTTGGCTCGGAGCTTAATTAAATTTGTTAAGAAGATCGTTAAGGAGGATGAAGGCGGAGGATAAACGAAGCAGGGAGCAAAAAGTGCTATGGCAGTTCTGGGGGGTCTCGTGTGCCTCCTCGACACGAGGAAAGAGGAAACCTTGCTCGACGCCTCTGGAGAGGCTTGAAAGCCCCTCTATCCGGCGATAATCCGGCGATTCAGAACTTAATTGCGGCGATATATCGCGATATCGCCTGCTTTCCAGCCGGCGATATATGTAGCAAGTCGAGTAGCAGTTCTGCTCTCATGCAGTATTCGGGATTTCGGGAAGAAACTTTTCCTTCTCTTATCCCCGGTATTTTCGCGAGTCTCGCGTCTCTGAGTCTTTAATTAAATTTATTCCGCAACTTGATTTATTCTCCTCGATTATCAGCAAGATACCTCACGACGCACTGTCTTTAATCCTCTTGTTACGATTATTATGTATAAACCGATTGGAAACAAAGTTTTTTCAATAAAAACGTTCTTACTGCACAACGGAACAGAGTCTCTAAAGGGCTGTCTACAATGGAGAGTTTTAAGTCGTAACAACGTTTTCTTAAGATCTAATCTTCTCTACTGTAGAGGGTAATAAAT
>QVNV01016798.1:0-15850 GCA_014825455.1 Pseudomyrmex pallidus | reverse complement strand
CGGTAGATGCGAGTGTATACTTTCAGTCCCGCTAAATCGGATTATATCGGAGTATATTAGAAGCTAATCAACGCTAATCAAAATTTCACAGTGTTTGCGAGTTAATAGAATTTGAAAAATTAACCGTACAATTTTTAATTTAAAGGCCTGTTTTGTTTTGTATTATACGTATTCAACAGAATGTAAACACACACAAGTTGGCATCGAAATCGAAATATTCGCGAATCGAATACGATCTTTTATCAGTCATTCATGTATTCGGGGCATTTCGAATATAAAACCCGTATGCTTTCTTTTCGTATATACGCCAGGAAAACAGCCAAACGACTGGTAACGCAATGACACTGGAAACACAATGTTCATTCGCGCAATACTATTGTATAAGGAAGAGGATTCGTGTGTGTTTTATCGAGAGAGTTGTCATGACGCTGCATAAATGGAAAGACGACGGCAAACCCTCAGAAGTCGCGCTGCGAGATGACGCGATCGTATCGGAACTTGGACTCTTTTATATCCTATATAAAGTTCACGATGGAGAAGGGAACCCCGTTATGACGGTCGTAAAATAATTGCCGCAGTCTTCCCCCCTTCCTCGCGTTCTCCGCTTTTAATAACCCCGACTAGGAGAGAAACGTCACGTCGGGGGATTAAACTCCAATATATTCCGATTCTCACGGCGCGACACGGTATGCGTTATTCAACACGCACGCACGTGGAAGTACTTTTTGCCGCGCGCGTGTTTAATCCCGTCCGGACGACGCGTCGCGCAAATCCACGTGAATATAATAAACCCCCGGAATTCATATTGTTGCGAGGCAACAATAGAGGAGAATTATCAACAATAAACGCGCGCGTGTTAAATATTTGACGAGTGTGTTACATGCGTGGTAGTTAAAAGCGCGCGACGTATTACGTATGTATATATATATACATATACCTGCGTACTACAAATGTACATGCAAATCAATTCCGCGAGAGCTAATTATTGCGGAATCGCGCGAACAAGCTCGGAATCATTCTCGAAATTATCGAGCGCCCGCTGTCTCGCGCTGCTGCCGACGGTAATCACCTTCCGTCCCGGAAATGACGATCAATGCCGTAATGACGTCGACAGCGACGTTTTTCCCTATCGACGACGAGAGAGAGGACATATAGCGGCGTGTTAGCTATTTGCAAAAGCACGGCCAATTTGTCGGACATTAATGATGGCCGGGCGGCCGCGCGTTAAGCGAACACCCGTTTATAATCGTGCCGATTACAACCGGGTCCATTGATTGTCCAAGCATAACCTTGGCAACGCGGGTGAGATGCGGTCTCGCCCGGGCTTCTCCCCCCCCCCTGGGATAACATCACACCCTCTCTTCCCCGCCGTATATCCCTCCCTCCCCAAAGACGAGAGAGGGAAAATAAAATTTTCGGACCGATGAATCCGTCTCGCTTCGCCGACGCGTTAATGGAACGCATCAACGTTTTGCAAACATGCCGCCGGATTTTCCTTCGACGCGTCGTTGATATAAAATCTCTTATGTAAACGAACAGGGAGAATGAATAATTTCGCAGGAGCGATTCAAAATGCTTCCAAATCCGATGGAAATTACTTGTGTATGGAAAAAACAACAGCATTTGCAAAAAATTTTTAGTCCGAATCCCATTGAATATTTATTACAAGAGAAATATTGATATTCAGGAGACTATTCATATCGGTTCCGGCCGATTGAAATTAATAGTTTATTGATTTTCCGTTAATAGAGTCGCTATTCTGAAAAGCGCAAATATCGGAACTCTTTCTCCGAGTCTCGGACCGGATTTCATCCAAGTCGACCTCTCTTTCTGTTCTTTTTTTATCTAGGATTAAAGGCTTCGTTTTTAATCATCGCTGACATTTTTAATCACAATCCCCTCCGTCATCCCTTTTGTCGGCCTGTATTTGACGCACGGAATTCATCAGAATACGGAAATATGCGGGATCCGAATTCTCTCTAAGAAACATTTCGAAGTAATCTCGTGCAGACGAAACTGTTTACGTAAAATTATTTTGGCAAACATTATTTTCCACGAGATATTCTTTCGGAAAAAGTCGCACGTTTGACAGCATTTTTTTGTTTCAAACCGCAACTTCGACAGTAGAACAATTTTTGCCAAGTTACATCTTTTACATGTGCTCGAAATCGCGCGACTTCCGTTTTTCTTTTTGACGTCCCTCAATTTTTTTTATTAGTTTTACACCGTCGGTAGTTCGTGTGATAGGATGTATCACGTATACGGAATCCGGTCCGGGGAGAGATCGAAGCCCTTTATGAAGTTATTTCAAGCCGGCGTGGGGGAGAAGAGAGAGCACGGGAGAAGTCGCACAAAGCGAAGTCTCGCCGTGCTTCGAAATCGAATTACGCGGCGGTTGAGAAACGACGCGCAGACCGAGGGGTGGGAAGTTACGAAAGGTACAACGAAACAAGGGAGAGTCTCCGGCCGGCGGGCACGAGAGGCCTTTTCCTTTCGAGCAAAAACGAGCTTTATTCCACTTCACCTCGATATATTTAACTGCCTTTGTCTCCTACATACATAGGCGACAAACTCTCGCTCCACGAGCGCGCGTTTAAGGGATACGACGACGGGGAGAGATGTGAAAATCTTGTTTCTTCGGCGAAGAAGCTCACATTTAGCCACTTGAAATCTGTTGTGCAAAACGTGTTACGTTCGCAACCCGAACAAAACTCCACTTTTATCACGTCAAAAGTTTTTTCTTCGATACAAATATATTTTTAGATGTATAAAATTTTATTAACGTGTAGATGTATAAAATTGTATTAACGTGTAAATTTTAACAACGTATAGAATATTGAGTTAATTTCTTTTTATAACTTTTCTCATTCGCGATGATATAGCAATATTTTGTTCAAGTTTTATAAAATTTGTCTCGAGCTTCAAGGAGATGGGCACGTGTTATATATATCGTTGCACTTAAAAAGAGCTCTATCTCTCCTGTCGAGGGAATAAAAAATGTACGGGAAGAGTCTGACGCGACGTCGGTCGTCTCGCCGAGTGACTCGCCGCTCAAACACACAAGGTAAATGATGCGATGAAACCGACGAGCTATAAAAGACGCTAGACGTCCGGATAGAGCGGTGGACGATTTAATCTAGTTGTTAATTTATAGCGTTTCGAGCGAGTCTTTTAAGCGTGTTCGTTATCAGGACCGAGTAGCACAAAGGACTTAATCTCGCAACTTCATTTGCATACAACCCTCTCCGAGTTCCGACTTGATTTGGAGAGGGGAAAAAGAGGGGGGGAGGGAGGAAGAGCGAACCGACAGATGCAATTAACTCATTCGTAGTCCTCCAACCCCTAACCGCTCAAAAAATAAACCGCCCACCAGACGGCAAACAGGATGCAGATCGCGCCGAGAAACAATAAAACCGCAACTGTAATTCGAAAATAAAATGAAGGAAACCGCGAAATGAGCGAATGTCTCGAATGCATATTAGTCTCTGTGTTCACTCTATTTTCTCATTTTATAAGAAAAAACTCTAATAGCGTGGCGCGACGATTGGCAATATCGGCGACCATTACAATTTTCACGAAGTCTCAAATACGATCGAAAAGAAGAAAATAAAAAGAAGATAACGACGAATTGCGGGAAGAATATGTAAATGGGACGGTTTCTCGTCCGACAAGAAAGAAAAGCAATTCGATGACAACTGCGGTGGAGCGGTTTATATAGAAATAGCATAAATCAATACCAGCCTTCAAAACCCAGATTTCGTGTAACAGAACAAATCCCATCTCTGGTTGAAACTCGCCGCGCGCACACGTCGCCGCTTTATAGCCGCTCCTATAAAAAACAAATTCTGTCACATCGCGTTACACTCTAACCGACCTCGCCAATATCGTATTTCGCGAAATATATTTCGATATCAACCGCTCGTCGATTTCGCCATTTCCAATCTTTCGGAGCCGCGCGCGAGTGTGCTCTGGAAAATTGAAACCGAAATACCTTGTGCCACTTTAACGAACCGCACGTGAAATAGAAGATTCGCGGCGAAATCCCAAAACATTAAGCCGATATAATCCACTATGTGCGCTAGAGTAATACGTCACATGCGGTGCCATTTATATTTAACCGCAGCAGAGATCCGGCGTTTAAAATCGAGTTTGAATTTTCTGTTGTATCGCTTTCGGAAAGCTTTTTGATACGACTGTCTCGAATTAAGAGAGAAATTACGTTTTTACGAAGATTTTCGTTTGATGTGTCATGTGCATATTTTTCTACAACGAAGGTTTTTTCTACGAAAAATTTTCTGCGAGAAAAAGTGACAAATAAAATTGTAAAAAAGAAAAATATGATACAACCTCGTTCGTAGCATAAAGAAGACTTCTTCCGCGTCGTCGCTATCTTTGACGGAATTGAAAAATGGATGTCAGAGATGCTAGAGGAAATAGAGTGAAAGGACGACAGAAGGAATAAGGAAAAAAACAACAAAAATATGAGATAAGACTAAATTCGCGACTACTGCGCGTCGCATTTCGCAGTAGGTACGAGTCGTCGGCGACGTCAGCGAATATCGCCGGCGCTTCTTTCGGGATCGTTTCTGCAACGCGAGAGATAAGACCCACCCTTAGCGCGCCGTAAACGCGATTTCCCTTCGAGCGGAAAAATTTTTCTTTTCTCCAACGTCCTTCCGTCCGACCGAAAAAGGAAAGCGTCTCTCTCCCTCCCGAATCTTTTTCACTGCGCGGCTGATAAAAATCCTTCTAAATCTTGCCGCAGTCGGCAAAAGCTGGTTACCCGCCGGGACGGGTTCGTCCTTGGAGAAATACGACTGTGCGAGGAAGATACGAAATTTGCATCTAACGAGTTGCGCAATTTCTGTGTGCGCGATTGTGAGTCTTCGTTCGATTGAATTGAAAGACAAGCTCGCGTCCTTACCTTTAAATATATTCGGATGAGATTTATTTCTCTCCTCTTTTGAAATAAAAAAAAAATGTTCTCAAGTAATTTTCATAGATTAAAAATTCTCGCGAAAAATTACAAGTATTTTCGGAATTGCGGCGCGCGAGGAATTTTGTACGGCCGAAAATATGTCCATGAAAAAGCTAGATGAAAGGAATCGAGCAAATGGAATTTTTTTCGCAAAAATGCACTTTCACTTACCGCTCTCGTGCTGTACGCCTGGTTCACGTTGTTGACATTGTTATTGATGTGATTGTTGTTGTTGAGATGATGATTGGTGCTGGTGTTGGAATTGGTGGAGTTGTTGTTGCTCGCGTGGTGATTCGAGTGATTCCCGTTGTTGTGCTTGTTATGCTTGTGCAGCACCATCGCGGCGAACATGATGAATGTCTATGTTGTGCACACGCACGAAACACGCGGGGGAAGTACAAGGAAGATTCTCTTTTGAAAATGCGTCGCGCCGATCCCGACTCGTCGCTACTCCTCGTTTTGCCGCATGACTCGAGTCGTCGTCCAGTTCGATCGACTGAGCTAAAATATCACCCGTTTTTATTCGTCGCGACAAAAAAGTCGCACAAATATAGTACAAGCGAATCGTGCGCTTTGGTGGATGGAGATGTTCAGAAACTTTTTGCAACTTTTCACAAAGAACCAAAGAATATCTTCTCGAAAGAATATTTTTCATAGATTTGTTCGGAGAAAAATAGGGTTTTTCTTATACATCATTTATTTATTTGTGCCCCGTCCCCTTCCCAAGTCATCGCCTTAGAAAATTTGTAACGTACCTTCTGGCGATCTAAGGAACAACCTTGTCGCGCAAGAGAATAATCTCTCTTGCTGAAATACATGTAGAAATACTTGCGACAGTTGTAGCAATAAATTGTGCTTCGACTTCAGCGCTGAAGAAGAACTTGACTTTTGCCCGGGTCAAACACAAACATATACCGAGCGATCTACTGCGCTCCACTAGGAAAGACTAATTTCATCCTGCCGAACCAACTCGGTGTACCGCAAAGATACCGCGCGGAATCCGCAGGAAACCGCCGTGCTGCTCCGGGTGTGAGCGCGATCGAACGAGCTGAAAAAGCTTTTTCGGATTTTCTCCCGTTAATTTCGTTGGACGTCGATCCCGCCGCGTAATTGAATACAGCGGTAAAACCGCAGATGTAGCAATTGATATCGCGTGATTGTTTACGATACCGCGAATAAACGAATTGGAAGTCGAATTGGACGCAATTCCTCTATTAAAAAGAGTGAGAAAGAGAGAGAGAGAAAGAGAGAGAATCAGACTGTGTCTGATTAAAACACAATTCTCATTTGCGCTCGCTTTTGTCAACATTGATCGTGACGCAACGAATTTGCAACGTATATAAAACTCTTTCCACGCGTGTCCGCGTCTGATCGACAAATACTGAAAGTTAATACTGAAAGTTAATATCGCGCGGGCAGCCAAGCCATCGGAAACTTTAGCGGTGAGCGATAACAATGATAGATTAATAAGTGCAACGTAAAATGTAATTATTTATTCTCTTTGTAGGAACCTTCGATGACTATTTTTTTTTTTTTTTTTTTTTTTTTTTACACCGTCGTCGTAGCTCGACACAGTGAGTCATCGATCGCGATTAAATTATATCACGTTCTCCGGTCGTTTAAAAGGCTTTTCTTATGCAACGCGATGTTTTTCCGCACGTAAAAACACCGCGCGTTGCGAACTTTTTTGTTAAATTCAATTTAAAAAATTCAATAATGAAAAACTTCTTTGTCCGTGACGCGATCGAAGGAAAAAACAACCTGTATATATACGCTTAGAAGCGCAAGAACCGTTTTGCAAGAAAGACCCGCACGCGAGGAACGCACCAGCTGACGGCACCTATTGATTTGTTATAAATAGTCAGGTGCAGCGAACTACGGCTATCCGTCTCTCTCTCTCTTTCGCTCTCTTTCTTTCTCCTACCGTTGCGCGTTTCTTTCTCCTTGATTTGTGCAAAATGCGTGTCGATCTTTGCAAACCGCGATTTTCACTGTAAACATCGTTTAGCATCCGGGACTGTAATCTTTCATTATGTCAATCTAAGGCAATAAATAAATCGTCAACAGGTCAATAAATCGTTTTAAATCGCCGTCCGGGCTTTTCTCTCACTTCCCCCTGTCCCTCTTTCTCTCTATTTCTCAGCATATCCTTCGATCTGAATTACGAGTCTACCTTATCCTTGTCGTTTGCAAGAGAGAGACTTATATCACCGCGTTGCGATCGCATTTAATATCAGATAAAATCGTGCACAATTTCTGTTCGCGTTTCTATTTAAAACGCGACTCGGAGAGTAATTTTCAGTGACTTTCCATCACGCGTTTCCGTGAGGAACGTTTTTGTTTCGCGAACTGCTTTTTGTTCTTTACTTGTGTGTGCGAATCCGACGCTTCGAAGTGTGTGTCTCTAAAACATTCCGATGTGTCTGTCATCATTATTCCGTACTAAAAATGCACCGTGTGAAACACCGTCCGAGCGCTTGACAATTCGATGCGCACCGTATCTCGAAAAAGATCAGCTGTCACGTGTCACCGAACTAATTAGATGTAAATTTATTGTCAAACCAATTAGATGTGTTTTTTTTTATCCGTCCGAGCGCGCGCGGACTTTAAACATCGCGATGCGCGAAATAAAATTTTCTCTCACGGTCGATGAACATCCGACGGAAGAAATATGTCGCGGGAAACAAAGTTGACGAGATGTATTCAAGCGAAGTCGTGGGCGACGACGCGTCGGCAAGTCAATCTGTCTGAACGGCTGTCAATAGGAATATTTGTCAAGTATGAAGAATTAATGACGCGCGCGGAGGCAAGACTATCTCTCTCTCTCTCTCTCTCTCTCGGTTGTAACATCTTACGGAGTAGTCGCGAAGCAAACGAGGCAAGCAACGCGACGGGCTGTCAGGGAAGTCCGTGTAGTACCGTACGTATTTACTGTTAATTGGAATAGTTATTCGAACTCGGTCGAACTGATTGGTCGACGCGAAGCCACTCGTCCGGATGTCTCGAAGCGCAGTGGCAAGCAAGCGCAGGTGGAGCTTGCTCCTTCGGTCTAACGCACGACGTAACGCGGTTAGCGCCACGGCAATAATTACGACCAGAACGTTGCCTCGTAATCAAATTGGGTCGCGCGTGATCTCTGACCGCCTCTTGCAATCTCGACGATATTCGCTCCGCGTTCCTCCGGTTTAAAGATCATCCTCGACCTCCCAAGCGGCAGAGCAGCGATGCATTGTGAGAACTTGTTCTCACTACGGAAAATTTATTAAGAGGAATTTATAAAACCGCGACACAGTGTGTGAAAGTTTATATAAAATTTTTTGCTTAAAATCGAACGTTCTTAAATGATCAATCAATTTGCCATCTCTTCCTTTCTCTCTCTCTCTCTCTCTCTCTCTCTCGAAGAACGATCGCGGATACTTTAATCACAAAATAAATCGCACGAAATCTCGATAATTGAAAACTTTCTCAACTCGCTGGTCTCGTTTAAGTCTTCGCCGGAGAGATTACAGCGGAGGAAAATTCGGTTTAGATAACCTCGTTAACCGATTTCAAATTGTAAAACAAACAAACAAACAAAAAAGCCATGTGGATTACCGGCCTGCGAGCGTGTTTTCGGTTGAGCGTCGTATATGGTGTAGTCGGGAGATTCAATCGCAGTAACTTTTCCAATTAACCAAACGAAATCGGCCGTGCAAAAAAAAAAAGATTTTATCGAAATCATTGACGGGCAATAACGTCGCGTCGTTCAATCGTTCAATGGCGAATATAAACGAGAATCAAATATAGTTTCAGTCTCTTCGTCGCGATACTTCACAATATTCCGTACGCGCAACTACGTATAGAAAACATTTCATCATCGTTCGACCGTACATTTCAATCGCAAATATTTTTCGTTTCGTCAAATCGCTATTACTATTTTTTTTACAACCTGATGTAAAAATCTTTTCCTCATCAACAAACGTCATCAAAGAAAAACATTTATGTCGCGAAGGTCGGTTGGTGCAAAACTTTGTAAAGCGAACGTTTCTCGCGAAATTGTCTGCCAACCGCGTTTCCTCGCGATGTCCTTAAACATTCGCGACGGTAGGACGCGTCGACGAAGGATTCGCGAACGAAGGTCGGTTCCAGTTCGTAAAGCCGGGCGCGCATAAAGTTTTCGTCGCGCGTTCGTTGTTGTTTTGCACAAAGCTAAATCGGACGAGTTTCTTGTCGCATCAGCAAGGACAACGAGGCAGGGACGGCGAGTCGAGACAAATATTTTTGAGCGAGAAATACACTCTCTCTTTCTTTCTCTCTCTCTCTCTCTTTCTCTCTTCTCGCTTTCAGCACTTGGGCGTTACGCTATTTCGCGTTTACACGACTTTCAACTCCGCATAGAACTTCCGTCTTGCTCGATTCGCAAATGCGCGTCTCGCAATGTATTCCAATATATTCCTCCGACAATTGTAACTTTCCTCATTAAAGCAAGGATTTAATATTCGCACGCAACAGCGGCTTATTAAATTTTGTAAAACGTGTACGTTTTGAAGAAGGATCTTCTTGGAGAGAGGAAGAGAAAGAGAGAGAGAGGAGGGAGACACGGAATATACAATGTATTGTTTCTTCTCCTTTTGAAAAGCGCTTCAAATATAGTCCAAGGACCCGAGCAACAATTTGCTTCGTATGCAACCATCAGCGACGACGAGGAGATGAGGCACTCGTGTCTGATTTACACACTGCGCAAGAAGACACATGTATATATCGTGCATAAAGATATTGAAAACTAGCCGCGAAGACGATTTACGATCACGTCGGGAAAGCAAGAGAAAGAAATGAAGATCGTCGTATCTCAAAACATCGCGCGGATCTCTATTTCCTTCTTCAAGACGCACGCCCCCCCCCCGCCGTTCACGATGTCGATACATCAGTGTCATTAATTCTCCAACTAGTTATTAACCATAATTACGTAATGACCGGTGCGATTGAATTCCTCGGCGGTGTAATAGAGAAACGAACTGTCGTTATACTCTAGAAACTGTCTACTTCTATTACGTCTTTGCCTTCGAGAAATAAACGAGTTACGTTTGACGTGCGCTCTTTCGTAGTTATATCCTATCTTCCAACTGTGAGGTTTCTAACTGTTTCAGAATCGCGCTCGTTACGCAGATGCTCCAGTGTCGGACGCTTCAGCGGCGGAATGAAAATCGTTTTTCGCTCGCGAGCCGTCGATGCGCTGAATTTTCGGCTTGACAGCGGGACGCCAAAAAAAAAAAACCAACCAAGTCCCACACGAGCGTACATATATTCGTACATATATATTCCCGACAGACGCGACGAGGGTTCATATTCCACCTGCTTTCCTCTCGCAGAACGCGCATCCAGTGTTACACGGCCGCTTACATAACGCATGTGCGCGCGTATGTGTGTGTGGGTTGCACATACATACATGCGTGGTGCACGCTACGGGGGAGGAGAGAGAAGAGCGAGGAAAGGCAATATGGACGACTGGCGCGCATATACGTATATGTCGCGTCGGCACATGTACGTACATACATACGGTACAGTAACCTTCGCGCATTCGGTTCCGCGAGAGGGGTGGAAGATATCCCTTCTACACGCGCCGGTGTATTCCGGCCATCAGCGGCCGATAGACAGCGGTTGAACGTGGAAAGGGAACCACCTTCCCCTCTCGCGGCACGGAAATATACGAAGGTTACTGTACCTACGCGCAGTATGTGTGTGTGTGTGTGTGTCTGCCTTTATCGAGCTCTCGTGTCGCGGCGAATAAAAAAAAATAAAAAAAAAAAACTGCCTGGCCTACGCGGAACAAAGCGCGTTCGCTGTCGGCGTTATTACAGAATTACCGGTGTACTGCAGTGTTTTAAAACACCGCAGCTACAGACAGCGACTGAAAAACAAAAAAAAAACACACACACCTGCCGCTATATGCGAGCAATCTGTAATGATGATAAAGGATTTAATTGAATGTTTGCGCAATCAGCAAGTGCACTCGACGAGAAAACACGAGCGGAAAAGTCCTCTCTTCCGCGGAAAATGCGGATTATTAGACGAACTAATTGAGGGCTTCCTTCATCAGCCACCGCGCGCTGTGTATCGCTGTTGAACTAATATTTGAGCACAGCAGAAACCGGCTAATTGCTCGCCCCGGTCCGTCGTATTTCTCATGTATTTCCCGCGGGAGCGGTAGAGACGAGAAGGGGGAGGGTAGACGAGAGCGCGATGTGTGTGCGCCACGTTAAATTTATTTATTTTTTCAAAAAGATTACGTAATAAGACTCTAGTTACGAAGCGAAAGCGGGACAAAAGCGTTTTCGCTATGTATAGAAACGCGTCCGATCCGAAGAAAGAGAATCCGTCACAAGGACGCGCGGCAGAGATAAGCGTCCTTTCCCGCTCGTGAAAAAGTATTTAATTTAACCGCCGCGTAAACGTGTCTGACATGACTGCGGACGACGGTTCCTGACAGCTCGTCGCGGCTTCGAGCGCATTGTCAGTCGCGTTCGCAACTGTCAGCCGCCGATAGGATTCACGCAAACCTGGCCTATAGAAATCCGCGCGCTTGGCGGTGTCAGACTCTCTCCCTATTGGGTTTCAGAGCAAGGGAAACGGAGAAAGAGACGCGTACATACATATCAGAGGGCGGGAAGCGCATTGTTTGCGACAGACAGATTCATTTAAACTTGCAGCTCGCCGCGGGACACCAGCTCTCGGCGCGCTGCCTCTCTCTCTCTCTCCTTCTCTTTCTATCCCCCTTTTTCCCCGTTAAACGGTACTCAGATACGAAGTTTGCACCTGTACCACTGTGTATCCGATCGCGTCGAAATTCGTATTCGCTCGTCATTTTTGGAATCTCGCCAGCGGCGGCCGATAACAAGACGCGATATACACTCCGGCGATACGTAATTACCGGAGTAAATATTCCGTACGCGTGAGAGATATAAAGTAATTACCATTAAGTAACGTGTGTTACGAAACACGCTGATTAATACATAATGATCAGCAAGAAAAATTTGCTGAATCTATTGAATTTTTGTTTTGTCACTAAAACGTTTTGTTGATGCTGCAATGGCAAAACTTGTTTTCCGCGTAAAATTAACCGGTCATTTTGTGTCAATAGTGCGTTAATTGCGTGTTACTTTTAATGCCAATCGCAGACGTACATAAAAACCTCACATTGTGTATTTTAATTGCCGTCGATCGTTTATAGAAGTTACATTAATGCGCCGGCACGCATTAATGGACTGATGAAAATTTGCCATTCAAACCGATTCGCAATAACAGTCGCGTTATAACGTGATAAACATCACGTATTCGATAACGAGAGACATATACACGTACGCGCGCTCACACGCACACAAAAACCAGATAGATAATAGCTGGAAATTTTAATAAAATTGTCTCGGTCAGGTGATCGCACTCTCGTAATCTAGATGACCCCCGATCATTCCAGATTACCGAGTTAATAGTATTTGCAGACAATTAAGCTCCGTGTTTGAACGCAAATGTGCTCATTAATCAGGACGTCAACACTAAGCGCGGATACCCTGTCGATTGCAAATCATATTTTGATAAAATATTTCAGTGATTATATATTGTGTAAGAGAGAGCGAGAGAAAGAGAGAGAGAGAGTGCAGAAAACAATTTATATCTCGCATATTTATAAACGTCGCAATTATTCTACATTCAATTATACTTGTAAATAATATGTTTGACGTGTTAATAGAGTACTGACTAAATAACAAACGTGTGATGAAGACTCGGAATTCTCTGCGACGTCGCGGGATATATTCTTCATCGAGCGAAGCAACCGTCGCGAGTGATACAGGCGCATCCGCCGCACGCTATATATTTCCCCGCATTTATCTAAGCTGACTGTCTCTTCCACTGTCAAATCACGAGCGTCGCGTGTCACGTATAGACTGCACGAACGTGTTCCACATATCGGAGCAGTGAGTGTGTACGTCAAGAGACCGATACGCACGTAAACTCGGTGTAAACAAAGTGAATAGTAGTTAATCAACCGTCGGATCCGATCTTGTTTTTCGATAACTCATTTTCTTTTTTTTTTTTCGCAAACGTGTATTTTTATCTCAACACATAATATGCGATACATGATATAACATATAATATATGATATAACAAATAAATTTCATGTTATAGCATTTCTTGCTGTATATTGCGATTTCGACACGGAGGATTTCGCGCGGAGGTTATTGTCTCGCGACGATCTAATTGATACATCGCGGTTTAACAATTTTAACGAGATTGACGGAAACGGCGATCGATAATTCCGTCGACGGAAATAACCGACTACTGCGGCGAAGAGTGACGTTCATCCAGCTCCGTCCGACTGTCAGTTATCCGACGTATCCGCGGAATTCGAAGTATTCGGAAATAGACTCGTCTCCAGCATCTCCCACCTGCCAAGGCGACGTCTAAAAATATACGGCCGACAGAGTACATTCGCCGTCAGATCGATGACTAGTCATCCCGGTAAATGAGCGCGTTCTTTATAAACAAATAAAACCTGAACACCGCAAAAGCCACCACCGGAACAGTTCTCTCGTAATCAATGTGTTACGAGCGATAAACAAAGATCTCTTTAAAATGTATTTTACATTAACTCCCCGACCTGGAGAGCTGCGTCTAATCTGACAAATACTTGGACGTGCGAAAATATTTCCCGAGTATTTTCGACGCCACACAGTTTTGACATAATAACAGAGAGGATTTATTTTTCGTTTGATAAACAAGAGCTCTCGCGAAAAGTTTTTTCGACTCGCGTGATTAATCAACAACGAGTATAAAGCCAGAGTGTGAATGCGCGCGAGTTGTCTGATTAATAAAGTTTTCTCGCGAGCTCCGGCGAATACAGGAAGTTAACTCCCGGAAAAACTTCCGTTCGATTTTCCGAAAACTGAGCGAAGACGAACCGAGCGTTTCGTCAGTTTCTTATGCAATTTATCTTTTCAACTTCGAGGAAGTATTTACTTTATCAAAAAATAGTCAATATGCGACTCGCTCGCGACGCGGTCTCTTGACGGATTGGAATCTTTTTCCAGTTTACGGGGGGGGGGTGAAGAAGACGCGCCGCAAAGCCGCGGAGAAACGCACGCGAGGAACCGAAATGAGGAGGCGGAGGAAAAAAAAATCAAGAACGAGAGACGTGTTCTTCCCCGAAGAGGAGAAATTTTTGAAAATAGCTATCGAGCCAATTTCCAAGTAATTGCCTCGGCTGCCCGATATAATCCTAATGGCTCGCGTGCTCCTAATGGGCAAAGAAACTTTCCACGCACGAAAAGCAAAGATCGAAAACCAACCGCCTCTCTTTCTCTCCCTCTCTCTGTGTGCGCACGCAACACGCACGTGTATTTACCACACACACACACCGTCTCTCGTTACGTGAATCACCCGAGAATATGGAGCATGATTACGACGGACGGAGTTTTACGACCACGCGTTTTACTCGTTCGTACTCGTCAAATGAAGCGGCGCACACGCGCTTTATCTTCAAGCTTCACTTGGTAATATCCCGCGAATTTCATCATATCCTCTGACGATACAAAACTCGTCTGCGAAATAACACAATGGTTTTTTTTACCATTTCTAATCTCGCCTGATGAAATAATTCGCACGTTCGTTGATTAGTCTCGTGCCGCCGAAAGATCATTAAGAAAAAAAGAAGAGTAGTCCCATACTAAAACGGGATTCTCAATTTCCTCGTCGGATATTGCGCGCACGCGCGAGATATCCACGTACGCCTGACATTGCAATAAATCGCTAGGTAAAAGATACAAGAGTCGTTCAGGTCAAAAAAATCACAGGATCCCGCGCTGCGCTGAAAAACCCGCCTCATTGCGCGAGTATTTAAATGTCGGTGCTGCGAGCGTAACCAGTTTCTCGCGTCGCTCTCTTCCGCGACGAAATTAGTTGTCACACTATCCACTTATTAAGCGTTAGCTGTCCGTCGGATAAATTTATATACGTGACCGCGCGCCGCACGATGATTTTACCGGATAATTTAACGCTCTCGTAAAGTAGTCCGCGATGTATTCAAACGCGTAAAAAAACCGAACGGGCTCTCTCGTCGGACATCGCTTGCTTTTCATCCTCTCCGCGCAGCGGGAAGAAGAAAAACAGATTCGAAAACGCGTAAGAATAAATCGGACTGATTGCGGAAACTTCCTCCTATGTCTTTTTCTTTCGTTAATTCTCCGAGTACTTTTCGTGTGCCGAAGAAGAATTAGCTTGTTATTGTGATCAAATAAAAACCTACGTCCTAGTCGCTAAATCACGAGGCAACAACAGAGGCAAACGAGATATCACCTCAATAAGCGAATTTTTATTTGCGCTCAACGGAAAATGACGAAGGTCTCTCGTCGGAGCAGTAAAACTGCCGTTCTGCCCTTCCGTTTCTTTTTTCTTTCCCCCTCGGTCTATATTGCGGAAGCGATTTCGCGTCTCACGACGATACCGTTTCCTTTATCCTCTAACACGATCCTGCATTTTCCACTTCGTAGACGGAAAATGCAGGAAAACGCCAGACGTCCCTACGAGAGACGATTCTCGGAGCCGTATAACGCGCGCGCAAGTATTATCAAAGTTCTTCCCCATAGACACCGTAAATCTTCCCCGTGGGTGGAAAGGAAGGGCGTTCCCCCGACGCGGTGAGACAAAGGAAAGCGCCGCGCTAAAGCCACTTTATCCGAACTTGTCGGGTTCGCCTGCCTGTAACCGGCCTGCCCACTTTCAGACGCCGCCGCCGCCGCCGTGGCGCAACGCTGCGCTTGAAAATTCAATTTGCAAAACGATATCGCGCAATTCCCCACTGTAACTCACTCCGTGTACTTCGATATATATGTATCCAACCGA
>QVNV01016776.1:0-40504 GCA_014825455.1 Pseudomyrmex pallidus | reverse complement strand
CTTATTTTTTATGCACGTTACACGTCGAAAATAATCGTGTTTTGTGTGATTTCATGTTCGGCTGACGATATATACACTGCCGTGGTGGTAGTTAAAATGCTGCATCGTTGCAAAACTATGTAATCTGCCGATCTACCGCACGTGCTATGCAGCTTCGCGTTTAGCAAACCATATATTGTACGTGGCGCTACTCACGCTGGTAACGATTTAATATACACGGTGAGCTTTCTCTCGTAGCTCCAAGTAGCAGTGTGCTGTTGATTGTTGCGAGATCGTTTTAGGATCGTTGATCGCGTGCGTGCGACGATCTGTGGCGATCGGTGGTGCGCGTCGTTGTCCATCGAAGAAGGAAGCGGTCAGAGGAAGTCACTACGAGATCGAGCGACATGGGTGGCGGGAATAATAATGGGCAGACGAGCGGAGGCCGATGCGAGGGTGGACGCCACTACTAGCGAGCTGACAGTGCTCATCGTACCGGACAGAGAAGCGGAGGCGCAGTTAGAGAACTTATGCGACGAGAAGTGCGCGACGACGAAGAGGACGACGACGATGGAGTCGCGGCATACGCGCAGGGCACGGCTACGTAGCGTTGTCGGCGTGTGCCTGTGTCTGGCGCTCACCGGGATCGTCTACCTGGGCTACTTCTGTCCGGATCACGTGTGCGCCCTGACCAGCCGCGAAATCAAGGAGTCCGTGAGGGTGTCCGAGGGTCTCGCCGGGCCCCTAGCCGCTGCACTGTCTTCCGTTTCGGTCGAGCTCGACAAGAACGGCCTGCTCTCAGTGCATCCCGCCTTCAAGCTGCAGAGCATCCAGGGTAGTCTCGGTTACGATGACATTTTCGCCAACGACACCTTCCAGTTTGACATCAACGCTCACGACGTCATGGTTTTCTTGCACATACAAAAGACTGGTTAGTACGAAGGGAGAAAGTTGCGCGCCTCGTGTCATTCTGATCGTTTGTTAATTAGAAAAACGATCGTCTCGATCGTCTCGGCTTCTTCCTCCAGAAATTTAATTTTCAAAATTTTCTAGCGCGATATAAATTCGTAAATCGATCTACATTTTTAATTTATGATCGACCAAGTAAACAAATTTTTTTTTTTAATGAGAGAAGTCAATTCATGAAATTAATAAATTTATAATTTAAATATACTGAAAATGTTTTGCTCAAATATGTATTACTCCGAGACGTTAGGCTTTTAAACGAGAATAAAATAACAATGCTTTTTCTCTCCAAACCATTGTATACTCGAATTATTGCATTATTCATCAGATGCGCTCAAATCCCCAGGAGTTCTGTCTTAGAAAGAAAGAAAGAAAGAAAGAGAATAATTCAGGGATGTAAGTTATTTAGTATGCTGTGTGTCTGCATCCTCTTTGCCTTTTTTTCCCCTTCATGTATTCATACATTTTCCTTTGGCGAAAGTGCGTGTTGTAATATCATCATCTTGATCACAAAGTTTTAAAAAGAATTGAAATTACACAACAAAAATTATACAGGTACATATTTCTTAATTAATGTAACTTGCTGAAAAACTATATTAACAAAAATGTTGTGAACTTGTGTAAATATTTCTTGTTTCTTATCGAAAGGTGGGACACTGTTCGGGAAGCATCTGGTTCGGGACCTGGACTTGCAAAGACCGTGTTCGTGTCAACGACGGCGCAAACGTTGCTTCTGTTTCCGTCCAAATCGTAACGAAAATTGGCTATTCTCGCGGTACTCGACCGGCTGGAAGTGCGGCCTGCACGCAGACTGGACCGAATTGACAAGTTGTGTGGACACTGAGCTGAACAAAATTGAAGGTGACGGTATCAAACGCCGTTACTTTTACATAACTATCATAAGGGATCCCGTCGCGAGATATCTCTCCGAGTTCAAGCACGTGCAAAGAGGTGCTACGTGGAGAGGTGCTCGTCACTGGTGCGGCGGTACTCAGGCGAATTTGCCTCAGTGTTACAGCGGTCCCAGTTGGCAAGGTGTCACCTTGGAACAGGTAAGTCCAGATGTTTTTATGCAGATTAATTTAGTATAAAAACAGTGTGTGTTACGTTCAGTCAATTAAGCTCATTACATGTCTGATATGAATTTTTTTCGAGATATTAATTGTGGCACAGCTGTTTGTCTGTAGTATTATTCTCTGTCTAGAAACACATTAAGATAAGAAGTTTTCCCTTATCTTAAAACCGTTTTTTATTTCAAAGAGCTTCTTCCTGTTCGATAATTTTGTCGTGCTCTCTTTCATAATAAGTTCATTGTGCTTTTAAGATGCTATTACGAAGAGCAGAGCAGCAAAAGAGAGAGAGAGAGAAAAAGACAGAGAGAAATATATTTGCACTGATTAGAAGACAGGAAGAAAGCTGGAGATAACAATGCGATTATTATATCTGTGCAGTTTATGGCGTGTCCTTATAATCTGGCGAGCAATCGTCAGACCAGAATGTTGGCGGATTTATCGATAGTTGGCTGTTACAACTCCACTCTGAGCAGTGCTGATAGAGATCGTTTAATGCTGGCCAGCGCCAAGCACAATTTGCAGTACATGCCTTTCTTCATGTTGACTGAATATCAGAAGGTATGCGATACGTTTAATCACTTAATGAATTATAGATTTACTTATATTTGTTTATATTTTTACTTATTATGAAATTGTTACACACTTGCATGGAAAGAGCAATTAAAAATTTAGTGGTACAACCACATTTTTTACATATTTCTCAAGCTATTCACAGTTGTTGCTCTTATACATCACGTTCATGGTCTAACTGCTTGAGAATAGACGTTCGAACGTAAATATTTATACGAGTTCCCCTTAACATGTGTGGTATATAAGCAATTGGTTTCTTCCATAAATTATCCGCTGTTACTCTCTCGATTTCTTTTTTTTTTTTTTATGTCTAAGTTTTTCGCTCGAAAAATATTAAGAATCAACTTCCTTTGTGCAATTTGTTTTCTATTTTATATAGTTTTTCTATCAGTTTTTATATTATATAAATAATATGTATACGCGGATACGATACGGATGAGTAAAATAAGTGAGTTTTTCAAATAAAGTAGAGTAAGTTTCATACAAGTTTTCAATAACGCAACATCTTTTTCTTGTTGCAATGACGTATAAAGTTCCTGATGTGCATTACTATCATAGATAATGAGCTTTTTTTATCATTGTGACTTGTGACACTACTTTGCAAGTTGTTCGCCTTGATCTCTATGATTGAATATTGAAGAAGATACATTTACAATTACTAATGTATTCAAGAAACAGTTTATTATACTATAAAGTTGATTAAAAAACACATATATATATATACACACAATATATATGAGCGTGAAAAAGAAAGTTAAAGAAAAATATCAGTTAATGATATTATGTTTGTGTATCTCTTATAGCAAAGATATATATTTTTCATAAATTAAATTACACACGCACATCAGGTGGGGCAATATACGTTTGAAGAAACGTTCGGGATGCGATTTGCGATCGCTTTTGAGCAACACAACGCCACACTCAGCGCGGTTACGATGGCGACTCTTAGCCCGGAACAATTGGAGGCTGTACGCAGGCTCAACAATCTGGACCTCGAGCTCTATGAGTTCGCGAAGAATCTAGCCTTTCAGCGGTTTAAACGGCTTAGAGATCGTGATCCCTATTTCGTACAACGATTCCAGCACCTCGGTGAACTGCCGTCGAGACAGAGCGCCACAGAGTTCAATTGGGATTCCGTCATTGAGGATACCACGGATAACGATTAACGAGTGTGAGTACACATTATTAAAACAAAAACAAGCAAAAAAAAAAAAACAAATTCTATTAAAACTCAACGTTCGACGCCAAGCAAGAAACATTCTGAATTTCAAGCATCCTCAAGGAAGTGCCCATGAAATACTTTGAATCGCTACGTAGCTATTTGTGCAAAGTGTACCGCAAGTATACCAGATGTGTACTTGAATAAGACCAAAGAAAACTCCGAGGACGGTATGTCTAGGTATAATAAAAACGTATAGAATTCCGTCAACAGCTAAAACTCGCTATGCGCGCAATAGTCACAGGAATGACTCGTAAAAATAAACTCAAGGTTCTTCCATAAACAGTTAACATTCTTTAACAAGTATTTTTGTTTATAATTATACAAACAGTCGCGTGAAAAATCTATAAGTTTTTACATGTACATCACTTTAAATCAACGCCATAATCACCAACTGATGAGTTTCGAGTTATACGTACGTTTAAGTCGCTTAGATAATTTATTTAATTTAATATTTTTTTATATAGATTATTATAAACGTTCGATTTTTTTTTCATTCATAATCAAATTCGCAGCACATGGTGATCTAATTATATTCGCATGTATCTCAATTCAATGTGTACGAGGGGTGATCAAATTGTTCCGTAACTGCTAGATAGGAAGTCTGTTTTTAAGCGTAATCACACAGCATCGAATTTTATCAGTTTAAAATTTGACGCGAACCCACAGTTTTTCACTTTTTCTTCATCTTCTCATAATTCCAAATGTATATAAGTAAAAAAAGTAAGGTTTTTTGTTTAAATGCATCGCGCCATTTGAACGCGCTATTCATGAGACACGTGGGTTGCACTTCCTGCATGTGTGACGACGTTGCACGATGTCTAGTTTCCGTCTGAGAGAATTAGTTCCCAAGGACCTTTTTGATCGCCCTCTTGTATATCATAATAATATATCCCGTATATACGGGGAATGCAGTAAAAACCTTTACATATCTAAAAGTTTAAAGATAAAATAAAAACATTATCGTTTTTTTTTTTTTTTTTTTTTATACGGGGAATGCGGTAAAAACATTTACATATCTAAAAGTTTAAAGATAAAATAAAAATATTATCGTTTTTTTCTTTATATTTACGAAGGCTCGTTTAAAAAAGTTCTAGTATTATCGCAAAGTTACTATCTCTTTAAAAAAAACTTATAAATGTGGTTAATAAAATCCAATTTTTCGTGAGTTAAGGTACTAGGATCTAAGTAAGTTTGATTAATATTACAAATTATTCTTAAATGTGATGTGAATGTATTTGGACTTACACAAATAAGCACAGATTTTTCCAGGGTCGTAAAACACAAATTCGAACTGCAGTTCGGAACACAAGAACATTAAATAATAATTCTAGTATCGATTAATCTTATTTTTTATATATCTGTTTGATATTTTGAATTTTTACAGTAACATCCCGGATATATGAAATAACACTACTAATGCCATTAAACTATTGCACAAATATTTTAGCGATATGCGGAGAGAAGTTGTTTTCGATTACAAAAGTAAAAAGAAAACGCGTGCGATCTCAAAAATTAGCGATACTATTATTTCTAACAAAAATAAAAAAAACCGAGAAATCACGACGATAGTATCGACGATAAGATGTTCAGTAGATTTTGTACGCATTATACAGTTTTTTGTATTAGTAGCACTTTACAAGTGAAAACGCGTTTCTCTCAGAATTACTTTGTGCCAGTACAGCAGCACATAACAACTAAGCAAAAAGTAAAACACCGCGTAGATTCCGAATTATTTTGTAAATATATTTCAAAGTATACAAACATATATATTTTTTATTCAAATTATTTGCCGCATTGTACATGGAAAAAAACAAATTTGCAAGATTTGAATAAAACATTTTGTAATTTGAATGTTAAAGTACATGCTAAAACTAAACTATGAACTACACATGCGAAGCGACATATACGTATAATTCCCATAACAAGAAAGAATGTCCGAAAGTGAAAAAAACAACCATTTTCCATCGTTGATCTGCACATTACTCCCAAACAGAGATTAACGGTCCTACATTTGAGAAATTAATAATAACACAAGTCATGATATATTTCCGCATTCTAGACGATGTTACAAAAAATTGCCCGTAGATAATTAAATTGTAAATAATTGTATTTCATGTAAAATGATTTACTTTATCACTGGCCTACATAGTTAAATTAACCGGCAATACAATGCATCATCAGATGAGGTGATCGTTGTCTCTAGATTAAATATCAGTCGTCAACACGCTCAACACGGAAGCTGTACAAGTGCAATAAAACACGATGGGTTACCATTATAAATAACTCATGTCATCCAGTCATAAACGTAAAGCTGTAACATAAAACATTAGCTATAGTAGTAGTTACGCATCTATTAATTAAAGCGTGTAGATTGCAAGAAGCTCTCTTGAAAAAAAAAAAAAACATAACGATGGTCTTTCGAATGAATACAATACTTATATATACACACACATATGTATACTTCTACATATGTAGAAGACATGTGTCTAAGTTACACAAGAGGAACAGAGTGCCATAAACAAATTATATATTTAACGCAAAATTACTCATTGAGAAAAAAAATAATAAGCGATGTTATATATTCAGCACGTAGAGACTTCATTATGGCAAATAATGTAAGGTAATAAAGCAAGTACACTGTGTTTCAATCGAATGACCTATAATTTAATATAAATACGTAGGCTGCGTTCTCGAGGAGCGCGCTATCAATGATATTGCGTCATCCCATCTTTTTCACTCATTAGATGTAAAACGAAGATAGAATCGTGCAATAGCGCAGACGGCGCGCTTCCCGAATGCAGCTGTAATGTTAAGAGCGCATAATATTTTATTGATATATCGACATAGTTGAAGCTAATATTAAGGACCAAAGATTTAATATGTTTCAGCAAGTATTCGGAAAGCTTGCAGCACAAAACAGTTGTATAAAAAAAAAAAAAGAAAAAAACAAACTTTTTATACACATCATTAGGTAAAAGGCTCATTATTAGGTCAATGATAAGCGATGATTGTTAATTTAAGAGTTTTCGTTTAGCTGTCGTTTTCGTATTAAAACCACCGGCGCTTATCTGACTGTGATCGATTCTTAATAACTTCTTATAAATAATTCTTATAAATAAAGCGAGCTGAGATATTCAATTATATTGAAATACTGTAAGTACGATTGTTTTTTGTTTTTCGTATTTATAAAGAAAACCAATTTCCTCGTTTCGCGTTTCAAAGAACTAAATTGTTGAAATGTTTACACAATTGACGATATGTAAGGACAAAGAAATTGCAAGTTTTCGATGGTAAAAAGAAAAAAAGAATGAAGCGTTAGCTTTAATGTTGAATACAATATTGTGTAGTAAGAGAGAACTTATGAAGAGAGATATTTAATAAGAATGCCATGACACTCTAGCCTAATGAAGCAAACAATAGGCCTAAAAGCCATTGGTACCTTATTTAAGCCAGTGTATATATCATACCGTACGCGTTAGTCATCTAAGAAGCAATGAATCATTATGTATACAATGCATACATATATATATTACACAAATTGTACACACATATTTATGATTACATTTATTATACAATTATACAAAGATATATATGTATATATATATATATATATGTTTATATATATATATATATACATATATATATACATATATATAAATATATAAGTTATTGTAAGATAGACATGAGATTTTGAAATAGAGCTGAATTTAATTCATCCGAATGATTACTGCTGTATATATAAACCTTTTAATTTTAATAAACTGGAGATTCTCTCTCTCAGTTATGTAAAATTTCTCCTAACTTATTATCTCAATCTCTGTCGTTCTTTCTCCCATCTTTTATAGAGATCAAAAAATAGATTTACATGTATTAGGCGAGTTGCTTATTTTACGCTTCTGAATTAAATCTATCCCTATCATACCACAATCATATAATGACAAACACTTTGTGACACTGATTCTTAATATTTTTACCGTTATAGCTCCCTGTTTACAATTTGTATTATCCTTAGCTTAGAGTTCCAGTACTTAATTAATGTCGAAATGGACGAAGAGCGATAATTTTAACGATATACTGACCGCTTTGTTCTCATTTACATCACTCTGCTAAAGCAACGACTGTTCCAACATTATTTTCTCGAAGCCCATCGGTGGCGCGTAAACGAAGTTCTCCAGAATTATATCTAAGATAGCTCCGTCGTCCACTGTAAAGTAAAATATAGTGAACAATGATGTCTCAGAATATTTATATTAGTTAGTGACGTAAGTCAGTGGAATAAAATCTACCATATAATACTGGATACACTCGTCCCTTTATTCCCATAACTGGAGCGTTCATGGATTTCCCATTCAAATAGAAATTCAGTTCTACGTGATCGTAAGATACTCCCTGAAAAACCGACAATTATGTCAAAGGCATAATATTATTATTTTTTCAAATTTGTTTATTAATCTCTGTTAACGTATTTGAGATGTCGCGATTAAACATCAGCGATACGCACAATGATATCTCCTTCTTGTACGGGAGTTTGAATTTTGTGAACTTCTTGGTCGTTGTGCCTTATAATACTGTCCGAATTGAGCGCCCAACTTTCCGAATCCTTACCACCCACAGTGACATTGAGATCTGAGTCTCTTCTGGCAAGTCCGATACCCCAGATACCACCCTGCTGTATCTTCACTTCAAAGTAACTTTTACTCTGAACGAGAGGGGCGTTCGTTAAGGCACCACCGCTTCCGCATATTCTTAGACCATTTTTTACTATGACTACCTCATTTCCTGTTCAACGATAAACAATGGAAATTAAGAGATATGCTTTCAAGCTATACATGTGTACATTAGTCACAAAAACATATCATTTGTATAAATAGATGTAAACAAACCAAGTATTTTAAAACATACACCGGCTTATCAAGTAAGTTTATCTTCTAAAAACCAACTAAAAAATAAAAACAGTCGCGTTTTCCAAGTATAAAAAATTATATAGATGGTTTAAAACAAAAATATAAATACTTAGAGAGATTATAACACGCTTTACGTCACGTCTTTTTATTTGAGTGATCTGACACACACGTGTCACACGATGACAGTTACCCATGTGAGTCGTGTCCAAGGCGATGAGATTTTGTTCCCGCTTTGGTGCTTGAGTCGCGCCGAAGCCGAGGCCGTCGAAACAGTTTCTCAGGCAGCAAAACATCGTCCTTACGATAATCTCTACGACGCTTGACTCGGTTGTTCAGAATCACAGCGGATACAACATCGTAACGAAGGCGTAAAGAGAACGTTTCTCTTCTTTTTCTGTTTGCAATCGGTCAGTCAATATTACACTTTGCCAAGGAAATACGCGAAACGACCTATAAACGACTATGCAAATTTAATGCTATTTAAACCCACGTACATACAACAAAGTTGCACAAAAATGGCTTCTAGTATGATGTTGATCAATGTGATTTATCTCGACGGACTCTTGTAGTATGACAGTTCATATCTTGTAGCACACAGTATGCTCTGATTGCTCTCACATGCTACGCGGCAAAAATACGAAGGTTTTGCAAAACACGTAAAAGCGTTCGCGGAGTTTGAGGTTAATTAGAGATTAGGTTAGGTTAGGTTAAATTGATGGCGGAAAGTATACACGCGCGCGCAGTGTGTGTGTGCGTATAAGTACCTTTAAAATTCCATCAAATAAACTTAAATTTGCTTGAGAATGTTCTTCAAATTGACTTTGTTGAAGCGATTAAATTAATATCTAATACAAATTTATATAAATGATATAGGACAGGATTTTGGCTTGGCATTAGCAAGAGAAAAAAAAAGGATTCACATTTAAATTTTAGTACCAAAAACTGGTATTTTATTATATTATACAGGAATAAAATTTAAACCCGACTGGGATAAAGCATCTGAAAAAAAAATTATTTGAATTTAGTAATCTGACTAATTGCGTACTGATATATTTGCTATAGTTTTTATTCAAAGATATAGGAAATTTATGATAAAACAAAAAGCTTATGTAGCAGAGAATATAAACTTTAACTCTTACTATTCTGATACGATGTCCCATAGCTTTAGCTGGCAAATTTCTTTTAAATTTAGCCCTTACTGACCCACTTGCTCCATGAGGTCGAGTAACTTTGCCCCAAATGGCTCTAACTTTTGTTTTCTTTGAAGTTTTCTTTCCTGGTACTGGGGTTCTATTTTTTGCCTAACATAATTTACATAGATTATTAATAAATAACATTTATGTTAAATTAATATCTTAATATCTTAGAGAAGATGAAAAAAAAGTTATTCTAAGATTTATATAGTAGAAATTGTAGAAAAGATACTTAGGTATCTTACTTTTAAAATTCTTGTTATAATAATTTAATCCAATCTCTTTTTTCTAACACATAAACTTGAAAACTTTATGTTTACCTTATATACATAAACACATCGTTTTCCAATATAAAAATCTGAATCTTTTTTTGTGCTGGCTCCTTCAATTTTTAGCAGTGCAGTATGTTCATGTTGATTACGCAACCCTCGTTTGTAGCCAGTGAAGATTGCTTTTGCATAGAGACGCCCATGCCTCTTAAAGGGCCTCTTTTTCAAGACCACTGGTGCATCTTCTGCAGCAGCACCTTCTTTTGTCTTAGGAGTTTTTGGTTTGCTTGTCATTTCCTGCAAATAACACACAAAGCTATGAAGAAATTGTTGATATATCTAACTGTTCCCACATAATTTTAACAAAAAAAGAAAAAATTTATAAAATCACAGATGTCGAAAGAACCGCAAAAGAAATGTTCTTTGGTTATGTTCGATAGGATATGACGTTAAAAAGTCTGTTTTATAAAGACTTGTTAAATTTTTATATTTGCGAAACTCGATGACTTTTTGACAAATGCACAACACAAAGACTTGTAACATTTTTCAAGTTTATACAAATAGATTGTATTATATACACTATTGTTGTCACATTTATCATCGTGCCACATGAAACGGGTCGCGGTATAATCCGCCAGAATCGTTCAAAATTAAATCAAGTAACAGAAAGAAAGATAATCATGCAGCAACCTGACGCAATGTACCGCAAAGTTTACCAGGTATTTAAGTGAATAGTTAAGTAGATAAATCGAATTTTCTTGTCAAATATGAGATTATCGCGTCAGCGAAACGTACCACCAATACACCATTGACTAAAAAGAAACAGGATATTTTACATCCCTCTGGTGGCAGAAAACCACGACAGCGAAGATCAAAACCACTTCAGTATTGCCAAATTTCTTTCTGGCGAAAGAAGTTGTCTCTTTAAAATGACTACATAATGTATAGTAACTTTCACAGAAAGTAGCCAATCGTACGTTGTTAAATTTTCCCTAGAATGAAAAGAAGGGATGCCCATCTTGCGAGATAATTGAGCGATGATATAACCAAGTCGTGTCTCCAATCCAGTCCGCCCCGGCTTTTGTGGAAAATTTTGGGAAATTTTGAAACGCTGACAAACAGCCGGTGCGTAAATGCCAAGAATATACGCAGATGTTTCGAGATGTCAGGCGCCGTAGTCACTACGTGAGAGACGCGAGAGGGAACGACGATTAAGAAGAAAACGCGAGTGTTGTGTAATTTTAGGTAATAAAACATTTATCTGTCGATTTGCTGATTGCAGGAGTTGTGTAGTGGGCGCTCGACCGAACGTGTGTCTGACTTTTCGAAATTATCTTGCAGATGCAGTAAACGAATTGTCTTTTACTTCGCACGATGATTGCTGGCGATGTACAAGGCTCACTGAAGGAAGCCTTGTACGAGTCGTTAACTGGAATCTTATCGCCTCAATATGAAACTCGCGTGTCCGCGGAGCAAAGGGTTCAGGCTTTGGAGGTTACAGAGGAATTCGGAATACACCTGACGGAGTTTGTCGTGGATCCTAACGGGCATTTACCGATCAGACAATTAGCTTCCGTTTTATTGAAGCAATATGTTGAGACACATTGGTGCTCGACAGCCGAGAAGTTCCGTCCGCCAGAGCCTAACAATGCTGCTAAAGAAAGGATCAAGGAGTTATTGCCTCTTGGACTTCGAGAAGCTATCAGTAAGGTGAGTCAGTCAAATAATTAAATTGTAAGAAGACGAGTTCTACAAATTGTAAGAAGAATAGTTTTCCGGATTAAAATTGTGACATTTGCAATGAATAATCGACCTTATCAGCGATGCATCATCAACTTCAGGTACGAACTGCCGTGGCCTATGCAATATCGGCTATAGCACATTGGGATTGGCCCGAAAATTGGCCTGCTCTTTTTGACATACTTGTCAGTTGTTTGAAAGATCAGAATGAATTTGCCGTTCACGGAGCTATGAGAGTTCTGACTGAGTTCAGTCGGGATCTCACAGATGCTCATCTGTACAATGTTGGACTTATTATTCTGCAAGAAATGTTCAGAATATTTCAAGATGAGAATGTAAGTCAAGCAGAGGAAATCAAATTTGTTCTTTTCTCAGTGTTTCTTTCTGTATTGCTATTTTTATATTTTTCATCCAACAGTATTCGATTAAAATACGTGGTCGTGCGGTTGAGGTTTTTATAATTATCACAACCTTAATTACTCATACTAGTTGTGAAAAAGGATTTATGGAACAGTATCTACAGCCAATCATTCCTATGTTCTGTGAGAAGTTTATCACGTATCTGAGAATATCTAATGGTCCGGATAGTGATAGTGAATTTAAAACTGATATAATTAAAGCTATAAACTGTCTTGTCACAAAAATGCCCAAATATGTGTCGGATTTTTTGCCTCAAATGCTGCCACCCATATGGGAAAATTTGTATCAAAGCGCAAAGACATACCAAGAAACAATGGTAAATTCTGATGCGGATATCGTCGATAAGGAAGTTGATTCTGACGGTACATTATACCCATAACGAGTACAGAGTATCGATCGCAATGTTACTGGGTTTTTTTTGTAAATCTCTCCCTCCTTTCCAGGCGAAGTAATCAATTTCAACAGTTTGATTATCGCAATATTTGAGCTCATCCAGACCATCGTGGATCGCAAAAGGTTTACTAACATATTAGATAATATATTGGGAGAAGTTATATATTATCTAATAGTATTTATGCAAATAACACCCGAACAGATCCAACAATGGATAAGTGTTCCAGAACAATTCGTCGAGGAGGAAGACTGTACGTTCGATTACAGTGTCCGAATCTCGGCTCAGGAATTTTTAATGGTAAGTGAAGAGATGTAACACAACAATAGCAAAACACGTTGCTCATATGCGCGGGGGCTGATGTAATTTTTTTCTCCATCATCTTTCGTACAGACTCTTCTTACCAACTCTGAAGACAAAACTGTTCACGCACTGTGCGACGTTGTCACAACACATATCGAAGCGACAAAAGAAATGCGTGTTAATGGCGAAGGTGGTAACAGCAACGAGAGCTGGTGGAAAATACGGGAGGCCTCATTATTGGCATTGAGTCTCTCGAAAAATTCCATTATCGAAAAACAGCAGGAAGGAACGTTGCCGTTCGATATCATTAGATTTCTAAACACAATAACGGTTTTTTTTTTTTTTTTTTTTTTTTTATTTGCACTTATATTACACCAAGCATCTTGCTGATTACTGTTACATCGTTATTTTAGGCTCGCCTCCGTTACTTCTTGGTCGCTGCTTATGTCTCAGTGGACGATACGCCAAAACGTTGCCGCTAGAAGTGATTTCTCGATTTCTCGAAGCGGCAGTTAACGGTTTACAGGAAAACCAACCACTTTGTATTCGTATCTGCGCCGTTAAAGCGATCTATTGGTTTTGCGAGGCGTCGTCCGGAAAGGAATCCCTAGTTAACGTAATACGCTGCCATATGCCTAACATCTTTCATGGATTGTACACTCTAGTTAGTCAACAGAACACGGACATTCTAACTCTGGTCATGGAAACGCTCCAAATGCTAGTTTGGGTAATATTAACGTTTTTTTTCGCGCGCAGTTTCACATTGCGGCATCCATTTTTCTGTTAAGTTACTTGGATTGTGTTTTTTTTTTATTTGTGTTGATAGCAACAGAAAGAATTTACAGCATCGATGGAAAACAAGATTTGTCCTTTGACAATTGCAGTGTTTATTAAGTATCATAGCGATCCGGCGATCTTAGATATATGTCTGGACATTTTCAAGCATTTGACGCAGAATCCGAACTGTATTGGGCCGTTGCAAACTCGTATAATACCTACTCTTACGAGTATGATGGCGATCACCATGAGCAAACCACAAGATGGTAACGAATTCGTTCATTTGTACATTACAATATTAAACGGCTTTCGACGTTAATGTTACACGTCAACTTCGATCGACTTAATAATTTATAGCAAGTATCTTTTTTTCGTCAGAGGGATCTCGTGCAGTAGCATTGGACGTGCTAAAAATTCTAGTGCAGTATTCGCCGAGACCGCTTAGTAACGCTTTAATCGAGACTGGTTTTCCTGCCGCGTGCCAATGCATTCTTCACTCCGAGGATGATGCGACGTTACAAAGCGGCGGGGAAGTCATACGCGCTTACTTGTCCGTGGCGGCGCAACAAGTTACTGTCTATCGAGATAGTGAGGGTCAAACCGGACTACAGTACATATTGCAAATAATCGCTTTACTTCTAAATCCGCAGGTGACATTGCTCAAAACGTCGTTCAAGATTAGATATTTTTCATATTCTTTGCGAAAAAGTTACAATAATATCTATATGCGCGTTGTTATTCCTCACAGTCGAGCGAGTTCACTGCCACTTTCGTCGGACGTTTGGTCACGACGCTGATAAGAAACGTGGGGAACAGTCTTGGTGAGAATCTCGATCTGCTGTTAAAAGCAGTACTGAGCAAAATGCAGACCGCTGAGTCATCACTCGTCATGCAAAGCTTGTTGATGATTTACGCGCATCTTATAAACACGCAATTTGACGCCGTGTTGAATTTTTTATCTACCGTGCCCGGCCCGACGGGACAGAGCGCACTAGTGTTTGTGCTGTCCGAATGGGTCAACAGGCAATATTTGTTTGTGGGTAAATACGATCGCAAGGTCGGAACTGTCGCGTTGTGCAACATTCTGCAGTACGGAGTCACACACGGTGATTGCAGATTGGACGAGATCACTGTTAAGGGTGATATGATCATTTCAGGTTTGTGGTTTATTTCCTTTTCAGATAAGTTATCCCGCTGACAGACATGTTGCATTCAGTGGAAAATATCGTATCGCAATGTGTAATTTATTCCATCGCATATCGTTAATTCAAAACAGAACTACTTGGTTCTACGAAAAACAATTTTGTATTGTGTTCCAAAGTAGCAAGTTAAAATTCGGGAATATATAGGAATCGAAGACGGCGTGAGGACCAGGAGCAAAGCGGAGTCGCAGCCTTACGAATGGACTACGGTGCCTGTACTTGTAAAGATTTTTAAAGTAATAATCAATGAATTATCGCACGATATTGAGGTTATCAGTGCCAGTCAAGATGTGGAAGTGAGTAAACGTTTGCGCTTCTACATTCGGTTTTTGTCCTCTGTGCCCTATCATAAACGTTTGACGCGTAGGTTTCCGATGAAGAAGACGAGGATGAGGACGATGATGAGTTGATAGATCCCGGAAATGACGTTGCAAATGTTCTACGTGAGTGTTTTCATACAAATTTTCAGATTGCGTAACGTTTAATTGTCGGTAAAAGAAAAACGACGATATAAATGTGACATCTTTCCAGGATTTGATGGCACGGACGAAGATAATGATGAAGATGAAGATCCGGAGTTGGTGCGGGATTCCATCTATCATCTGAATCTTGGTCAATATCTGCGCGATTTTCTGTTGAACTTCTCCACACACCATTGCTTCCGCGTATACGCCCAACACCTGAATGTGCCAGAATTAAAAATCTTAAATAGGATAAATATCAAGCTCATGTAATAGGATTAAAATTCAAAGATGATCAAAAGTTTTCGAATATCATGATAAATAGTCTTTTTTCTACACTTCACGACGTTTTTGTTCTTATTCCTCCGAGAAACAGTTTCCTTGCTTGTGTTTTCTTTCGGTGACGCTGAAAGGGGAAACGTGGCGCACGTCTAAGGATAAATACGCACTTATCAAATTCGCCGCCACGTCGTTGCATATATTAATGTTATATTTTATTCGTGGATTTATTTACATTACACACACGTGGAATCGTCACGTCGCATCTACATACAAAAGACCGCTTATGTACGAGCGATTCCCTTGCGTGATTGTTACGTATTATTTAATATAATTTAGAACGTACAACATATTTCCTACAACGGTACACTGTATCTAACATAGACGTTTCTCAAACGCCTCGCACACCTTACGCAGTGAAGAAATACGCGACAGTTAAATTTATATACGCATCGCATTTGATTCACACTCTATTCACAATTCTGTCTTCCATACGTTATACATGTATAGAGTCACAGAACAATGTAAACACAGTAATAATAATACATTCGAGTGATTATCTTTTCTAGGCTGGGGGAAAAAAAAACCAAGGATTCAAAGTAACAGCAATCGGCTCGATGCACACGCGAGTTATACGACGTACACAGTTTCCGAGACATCTCGGATTTCTTTCTCAAGTGTATCTCTTCGGTGCGCGTTTCTCAACGTACTTTTCTTTTCGTCTTTTCGTGTGTTTTGCAAAAACTTGGGTAAAAAATCGAGGCGCTAAAAATTTCCACACGGACGAGGAGGCAGCGCCGTTACATGATAGCATTGTTCTTCTATTTTAACTTCACTATTCGATGTCCACGAAGATTCAGTTCACAATGACAAACTGGCGTGTATTCCTCTTCAAGTGCATGCTCTGAGCCGTAATAATAACCACTTAGCTTGTGATCGACCAGTTCACAATGAAAATCAACGTTAAAATGACGTTTTCTTTTGTTTTTTTTTAATCGTACAAAGCGGGAAGAATATTGATACGCGTCACGTCGATACACCGTTTATCATACATATCTACAAACCTATAAACACCGATCTCCGTTCGCAGAATACTCCTGTTTGTATGTAAAACGATCTCTACGCAGCGTTCTCGGAGAGGGCGAGACGCTGTGTTCGTACAAGAAGAATCAAGGAGATATACAAAGTATCACGTAGGGGTTTTTTTTTTTTTTTTTTTTTTTTTTTTTTTTTTTTTTAGAAAGTTTCCGCGTAAAAAATTGCATTTCACGACCAGCAGTTTCGCTTACACAGTGGTAACCGACAGCAGACCCATTAATTTTCCTCCCGTGCCAGGACCGCTCGCTCCCACCCTGTTCCCGTGAACCAGCATTTCTTGCACGGTGGTGAAATCGTCCAGAGTCGTCTTTTTACGCGCCATCTTCTTGTGACTGAGCTCCACGATATTCAATGGCTTCTTCGACACCTTGTCCTCCGTGTGCTCGCATATCAACAGGTCGCTGGTTTGCAACTGCTGCTGCTGCAGCAACAGCTCCTGTTGCCGCTGTTTTCGCTCGCGCGCGCGCTCCAGTTGCCGTTTGCGCTCTTCCTTGCTCCAGTAGCGTCCAACCTGAACAATTTTAATCTTTCTATAAACTAAATACTTTATCTAAACAAATTTCTTTTGTCTAATTTTAACAAATAAATTAAGTTTTGAAATCGGCACTCACCTTCATCTCCGATAGAGTATCGTCCTCGGTGGTGTGGCCGGCTCTCTCCTCTGATATCTTGATCGCTCGGTTCCGCAATATCCGATTCCTCACGGGCCTTTTGGCGATGTATCTCGTGCCGTCCGACCTCCTCTTCACTTTCCACTCCATTTGCACCTCGCCTTTCTCCTCCGGCGGCGTCCACGTAGACATGCACACTTGCTGACTGCCGACGAACTGATACTGCGTCAAATTAGGCGCCTGAAAGTTACCGTGCGACTTGGACTTCCTCGCGCCGCCCGCCGATGTCTCTCTGTTGGTGACGAAGTTCCTGCGGTTTAGCGCCTGTTTGAACAGCTGCTGCTGCAGCATCATCGTCTGTTGCAAGTTCGCCACGTTCGTGTACATAGTGTCGGCCGGCAGCGTATTGGCGTTCATTGACGGCTCGATGCGATCTCTGTGATGATGCGACGACGACGAGCTCTTTCGAACACTCTGATTTTTCGATTGTAGCCTGGTCGTTGCGGATGTCGCGCTTGGCGTTACTGGCATCGGACAGTTACAGAATAACTTCTGTTGTTGTTGCTGCTGTTGTTGTGGCTGCGGCGGTGTCTTTGGCGGACACAGCACCAGCGTGCTCTTATGATGATCTCTCTCGCCTTGATGGAGCTCCAGAGTCAATGGATTGCTGTGACAGGATTCCCCGGTGTTGTACGCGCTCGAACTGTCTTTCTCCTCGCCGGAACTGTTGCTCTTCGACGAGGATTGCCACTTTTGGTTCGGCTGGCTGGTCAGATGATTCTGCGTGTTGCTATGCTGCAGCTGCGTCGCGACGTGGTTCGATTGTTGCCAGTGCTGATGATGCTCGTACGGCGACGAGTAGATCGGCTCGCTGTCCGATTCAGGTATCGTCTCGTAGATGTGCTCGGTCTCACTCCAGACGTGACTCGAATACGCCTCGACGAGTTTCACCGACGGCGGCACCGCCACCGCTGCCGGTGATGCGGGTTGTTGTCCGCGCAGAGAAATACCGTCGAGCCTTTTCGTGCAATCCTTCAGCGTGTCTTGCATCCACTGCTTGCTGCGCTCGTCCGTGTGATGCGCCGGCGAGATCGCGTTCTTGCTTGACTTCTGTGAGTTTTGCGACGAACATGTAGACGATGAGTTTGTAGAGAAAACGTTGGTTGCAGATTGTTGTTGTTGCTGTGGTTGCTGTTGCTGTTGCTGCTGCTGCTGCTGCTGCTGAGTGTGAGAAGGTATGGGCGGCGCCGCTTTCAGGGTGCAGTTGTTTACTTCGCTCTCTTTGGTACGCTCCTCCGTTTGCTGCTGCTGTTGACGGATCAGCTGCTCGATCATGCTGTTCTGATACGCTGGCAAGTTCTCCGGTGAAAGTGGCGGCGAGCACTGAAGCGATACGGTTCATGGTAGATAAGCGATACACACCGCGCGCATAAACATAGTGCGAATGTGTTTGCTTTATATAATATAACTTACTTGATGATAGATGTGCCTGTCATCGTACTCGTCCTCCTAAATTGAAATCGATAAAATTAGTCGCGACAAAAAATGAGAGCGTTGCAAGTTCGACTTATACACATATAAATCGAATTCCAATTATTTCGATTTTTAATTTTTCATGACACAATATATTTATTATAAGAATCACACAATTTAAAGAGAATTATGTTTTTTTATTCAAATATTTTAACACGTAATAAGATGGAAAAAAAAAAAACGAACCGGATATACGCATCGACTGACGAGAATTGTCACAGCGGTCTTCGTTTCCGCGAATAAGTTCTCGGTCTGCTCCTTGTTCGCAACATCCCTGCCGTTGACCTGGAACGAGAGCGACGAGATTCCTTTTCAGTTAATGCCTCCAACCCGCTTCTTGATTTCCGAAATGAGTCACTGTTCTCGCGAGAGATGTACATGCATAATGAAACGCCGGTACTCCGAATGTAAATCCGGCTTAGAGAAGCCCCTTCGTACAGCTGACTCAACGCAAATTTCTCATTCTACAGAATTTACACTTGCAATAATAATGCAGCGAGCGCATACAAAAACACAGAGAAATAAGAATTTCTCCCTTTCGATTTAAGGTTTTCGCAAGCACATTTTTTTTTTTTTTTTTTTTTTTAACAAAAACGAGTAAAGCACTTTTTTTTCTAAACTTCGTTAATTTTTCAAAAAACAATACTCTCTCCTGTTATTCCCTGAGCAAATCGTCTGCGCGAAAACTGCATTAACTGAGCATAAAAAATAATTGTCGGTAAGACATTAAATAACGAGTCGCCGTTAAGTCACATAAATTGGAAACCGTCTTGCGGAACTTCATCGACAGAGGAATCTAGACAGACAAATCCATCGTACACACTCATTGTACTTCGTCTGATTTCCCCTCGGTTCGATAGAAAGAGAGAGAGAGAGAGAGAGAGAGAGAGAGAGAGAGAGAGCAGGTGACAGATAAAGAGAAAGAGAGAAAGCACACAGCTCGTAATTATAATCTGTCTAATGGGATTAGAGAAGGAGCTTAAAAGTGGAACTAGGGGATAATGAGGCGTCAACGGGAAATTCGCGAACGTAGATTTTGCAATCTCGGTCACTATCTCTTCGAAACGTTAATTTATTATTAACAGTGTAAATTCTGTTGTGTAGTACTTATTAAGTACGCGACTTCCGATTACTTTTATTTTCCTATATTAAATTTTTCTATGTTTTTATTTCAATCACTTTCTGTTTGAGACAATTATTTTGCGGTACGTATTTTATTTCCGCGGAAACAAGCACATTTCTGATTTCATACCCGTAAGATTTGGTCTCCTTCCCGCAGCCGACCGTCCCGCGCTGCAAGGCTTTCAGGAACTATTTCCGAGATATAAACCTCTGTGTCGACGTCCTCGCTGCCGGAACCGGAGCTATAACACACCGTTAGCCCGAGCTTCTCGGCACTTCCGGTTTTCCGCAACGTCACCTCCTACGGTATTTCGCAACTGTATTAATGTCCAATGCAGCAGACAATGTTGAAGGAGGAAACTAAACTATACTTGTGTTTACACACGGGAGTCTCTCTTACTAACAATGTTAACGCTCTCTCTGGCATTATCACTGTCTGAGAAATACATTACGGGAAAACAAGAGAGTTACTGCCACATTCAATCTCTCTCCTGTGTGCCATTACTCTCTCGAGCACGTACGAAATATATATCCTGTCAAATTACTCATTTATTTTACCTTCCATTTAAGTCTTTTATCGATCTCATTCATTTTATTTCCCATTTAATTCTGTTATTAATTATTTAAGCACGAATTAGTAACGCGCTACCGACAATTAGATAAAGCTAAATATGTATTTTACAACATTTTCAAAGATCGTTTTCAAAAATCTTCAAAATATTATCACTATTACGTTTAAAACGCGCGATGAAAATTGTTTTCAAACCAAATCATCGTTTCATTCTCCTCTTCGTAACGTTTCATTTTCCTCTTCATAATGTAGAAATTTTATTTGATAGTCATAAGATCGAACGGATACCTCAAAGTCGATATCGTGCGCGAGGAAATCCTCAAAACTGTCGTTTGCTTGTTCCTCGACAAGCGGAACCGGAAGCAATTCCTCTTCCTCTATGAGACCGGCCCAGTCGGTTTGAACCGCAGTCGACACCAAAGAAGAACTCGCCGTGTCCTTCTTAACGTCGTCGTTGCACGTTCGCTCGTCGATCGGCCCGTTCTTCGTTCCCTCGTTTTTATCTTGACACGTAATTTTTTCGTGCTGCTCCTTCGAGGGCGTGTGGGGAATTGCTTGATGCACGCTCGGCTGTCGTCGAAGAACCTCAACGATAATTGGCTCCTTAGCCGACTGGAAGCAACGCACAGCATCCTCGTGACTAGAGTTCGAAATGTCTTGTCCGTTCACCTAAAACAGAAAATAACAAATGCGCGTTGGAAAACACACACTCAAGAAAATGGCAGAAATTATATTCGCTAAATTACTATTTCGTCAGATATTGATTACAATTATATCTTTATTTTAGAGTTTCAACTAAAATTATTATACAATTTGTCGTCAATCTGATGGTTGCGACAACTTCTTCAATTTTCTTCAATTACGCAAACGACTCTAAATAATATCTTTAAATTTTTAATTCTTTATCTACATAAAGAATTAAAAATTTAAAAATAACGACGACCATCCCTCGCATCTTGCGCAGCTGATACGTAATCAACTCCATGTAATTAGTAATTAAGTAAATAAATAATGTCCCGTATAATACGCCAGAAATATGACGCGATCAATCATGGAGTATCAAGTGCGTGTGCTTGCGGCCGCGTCTCTTCCGTCGGCGAGCGAATAACAAAGGGCGGTTTCATTTTTCCTTCACCCCCCCGACTATCTCCCGTAGGCGTCTTTAATTAAAATATACGGTTCCCCGAAGGAAACATAGAGACATCTCATCATTCCTCATAATTGCTTCCTCGCGCTTTAATGTCCAATTAAATAAATAACTCGTCGACGCTGACGACGAGAGGATGGACAAGAGTAGATGAAGATGTTGTCGCTCGCTGGGGGACACAAAGATGTCGTCGATCGCGAATATAGGCGAATTAATTAAATGACACGCCCGATGCTCCAAATTAGTGCACGTGTAGGCCGGTAATTAATTTTCAAGATTACCCACGCGACAAGTATTTCCTTACACTTCGGTAAATTGGTTTCTCCGTTTCAACCGAGAGATCGTTTCAATCCCCCAACAAATCAGACGCTATAAAAGAATAAGATCTTCTAGTAAATTAAACATTGATATTGTTACACACGTGTGTAATGTGATAAATGTGTCAATATATTTTTGTTTTTATATTAATAAACAGAGTTGATTTTTCTCTCTTTCTCTCTCTTAAAAATCAGAAAAAAACATATTTGCATCACATTCGATATTTTGGCAAAATATCGGTTGATTTGAATCAAGCAAGGATTTCCATTGTCAATTATAATTAATTCATTAATTAAACATTTAATTACACGTTAAATGTCCTAATAAATTAATTAGGATTACAGGTTTAGGTAATTAATTTATGTAATTAAACATTTAATATATCGCGCGCGACATTATTCATTAATCGTGGATTGATACGTGTCTCGCGCCCCTGTTCAGGGCGACGCCCTTATTCGTTCGCTCTAAATTGCTTCCTGGATGGAAGGGCTTCCAATTAAAATGCGCGGAAGATTCACGTGAAAAACGTCGGTCGGACGACGCCGTGCCGGTCAAGGAAAACAAAGCGGTAAAAAACCTGGCCGATATAACCCTCTATTAACTCTAATTCCTCCCCCGAGCGCAGTCATAATGTCCGATCAAACATTTGCCTTCGGTAAGGCCGTGTTTATACCTCCGGCACCAGGTGGCATTTAATTTCGCACTAAGTGCCAGGATTTAAGGATTTGGAGCAGAGAGGAGCGGGGGGAGGAAAACCGTAACACGCCAAAGACCCTGGACGTTTTCAATTTGGGGCTTACAAACTGCCCGAGTTTATATTTCTCCGCGCGGGCTAATGATGGCCCGGTGGATTTCTCTAATCGTGAAAAATCACCCCGAAGAGTTTTTCCCCTCGAGAACTTACGTTCTACACAAACCTCCGCGAAGTCTTTATAAATCGTTGCAATGGTTTCATGATGAAAAAGTTTATATGATGCTACATTCCGGAAAAGTGAAGAAAAATAATCTTTAATAATTGAGATTAAGCGAAGGGGTGTGTGGCGAGTGACGTTAAAAACTGTTGAGCAATATATACTCATAACTATGACAATTGTGAAGTATTTTTATAAACATTTCTATTTAAATCTCTATACTATTTTTGCAAAATATTCACATTTATTTTTGTTAATTTTTCTTATAATATAGATATATATCATCAGTATTATTATTTTATCACAATATTTAATAATAATATTGTGAATTATAATTTTGTTTTGTATAAAATTTAGTTTTAATAAAAGGGAAACGAGAATTCAGCTTATAGATCGTATAGAAATTCGGCTGAGCGCGCGATTGTGTTTATTTGCCGAATATATGAGATTTTAGCAAACCTTATATTGATCGTTATAAAAAAAAAAAAAAAAACGCACTGTCAACGTGTTGTCAGACGAGGTATTGGTGCTTCGTACGTTGCGGATATTTGTTCGCTCGTTGTGCCGTCCGCGATTGATCACAAAATGGAATTTCTAACTGTTCGCTTGGCTGTTAATTTCGAGCGAAGGGTCGAGAGATTCGCAAACATTTGCACTTTACCGCAATATTGCCAAGTGCTGATCAATTCTTCGTTCAATCAAAACGACGAGATCGAGAATCGATTTTGGAGATTACCGATTGTGATTTTTGTACGAACGATTTTAGGGAGAAAAAATCCTTTCTGTGTTTATCATTATTTTCGGATCTGCAGTACTTGGCAACATATAAAATCGACTCACGTGGAAAGTATAAGCTCGGTATTGAGTTTTTTTTTACGTTTGTCGACTACTCGTCTTTTCCTCCATTGTCGTTCTCCGACGAGAGATACAACGAATGCACGATATCTGAAATATCTCTTCGCGAAATTATTAATCCTTCGCTGATTTCGTCGTTCATTACTTTTGCACGCGGCACACGGGGATTAATGAATCCGAGAAGACTCCTTCGCGCGTTGTCCTTTGATCGGTCGTTAAAACAGAGGAAGCGTGACAAATGTTGGCTACGGTGTATTCTGTCCATTAAAATTAATGACATTCGCGCGCGCGCGCGCGACGCCGAGGACCATCCGAGTTTAACTATTCTCAGCTGGAAATTTCGTCGCTTTGAATTTCCCATCGGTTAGAGATGCGATTTGGTCTTTGATCGCCGCGTACGCAGATAACATCGGCCATCAGTGAGATTCAACAAATTTGCAAATAATTATCGTCCTACGTTTTGCACACGTCGCTCTTCCTTTCATGTCGCGCGCGTCGGCGCGTTTCAATCGGCGAGAAACGTAGAAAATTCCCGCTAATGAGAAAAAGCTTCCGAAATAAGAAATAAGAACTTATAATGCGATGAAGGATGTATTTAAAATGTTTCGGTAAAAAATCTTATTGACAAAAGCATTTATATATAAAACGTAATAACGTTTCCTTAATAACGTAATCATTAACGTTTCGATACACGTTGTAAAGAGAGGAAATACAAATAAGAAGCGGATAATATTATATACAGGAATGTAAATAAGAGCGGTGTGTAATGTTTTACGTCGTTTTACTTCCTTTCTTCAAAAAATCAATCATTTCGCTAAAAGAGGCCGAGGCGCATCGTTTACTTGCCTCTTTGTTGTATTAACGCTCAAGAGTAAAAGCAAGTACTTGGCTTGGCGTACTTTAGCTTGAAAATGCAAACGACTTTTTTTTTTTGCCCCGAGCAAGAGAAGAGTGTCTTGATATTAACTAACATAATGAGAGACCGTGGTGTTCAACAACAACATCATAACTACTCATCCGAAACTGTGCAATACATTTGGATAATTTTCATATTACATAATATATAATGTTAGTTAAAATATTTAAAAATATTATTTATATATTTTTCACGTGTGTTATGTGCACGACAAAAAATATGTATAAATTATAAATTCTTCGACCTCGTTAACTTTTTTTTTGTTGATGCAAATTTGTGAAAAAAACTTCTCGCTTCGCGCAACAAAAAGCTACGTGCAGTATTTATACGCAATACAAAAATAGTATTCGAAGATGCCTTTCGCCGCGAGAGATATAAAGTAAAAACAGGGATGCAATTAGCGACATCGTCTTTCTTATGCAAGGTGACCTTTATTCGTGACCCGTAAACTTTTTTTTAACGAGAAAGACGAAGAGAGAGGGAGAAAGAAGGAGAAAGAGAGAGAGAGAGAGTAGCAGAGGTAAAAAAACCCTTATTTAAACAAGAAAGTTGCAGTAACTCGTCTCTCGGCGAGCAGTTACATGTAAAATACGCGCCTGCATTATCCGTCGCTTCTTTTCCGCCCAAGTGGGCGACGTTCTCCAACAGCTGATCAATATCCAATCAAGGGAGGCTGATCGACCGCTTGTCCATCCGTTTATTACATTAGTCCCTCAAGGGGACTCTGAAGCACTTTGCCGTGAATATTCGAGCCTTTGACGGAAGACGTACGGGCGTAAACGCGATTAAGTAGTATTAAAAAGACCCCTCTCTTCTACTTCTTCTTCTGCTTCTTCTTCTGTCTCGCCTCGATTTTAGGCGCGCCCTTCTCACGAGCCGGCAGCCCTTCGTTAGGGACGCGTCCGCTTCTACGTCTGACAGCTACCGGGGTGTTGATGACTACTTACGACAAGAGAAAGTAGAGTACGACAAGCCGTGCGTAAAAAAAAAAAAAAATACTTCGGTTTTTTTATGCTTTTCTCAGCAACACACGTGTTTGAAACGCCGAGAAAGTCGTGTAAAAAATTTATTGCGTCCCGGGAATTTAAGAGACTTTTTAAAGAGAAATGTTAAAGCCTCCTAAGATGAAAAAAAAAAATAACAATGCAACACTTGAAATTTACTAAACGATAATCCTAATTTTCTCAATTGAACGAGAATCGAGTAATGGCGAAACAAAAAAAAAAGGATTACGCGTGAGAAGGCCGTGTTTCACCGCTTGATTTACAATCCCCAGGACTCCGTATTTCATTCTGGACCGTTTTTTTTCTCTCGCGGCAAGGAATTCACGGACTATCGGCCCGTTCTCTCGTACGCGCCGTCTGCTTTCCTCGATTTCTTTATTTCCACCGCCGCGAGCTCGCCGATAATAATAATATCGGAATGGGCAGCAGCAACAGCCGGCCGGAGTCTTTCAGCGCGTACAGAACTATTTCTGCCGCTTAATTAAAAAAGTCTTGCCCGCCTCGATATCAATTTCACGTATTACTTTCGCGAGAGCGCGTCCGTATACAACTATCGTCGGTTTTGCTTTGCGTTCAAATGTTTTCTATTTACCGAGAAAACGCCTTCGCCTTATTTCACGCTGCCATTGACGGCCGATATCTCGTTTAATGTAGCGGATTACGTTGCGATATTATTTCGTAACAATTGATTTAATTAAATAATGCGTTTCAAATATTTTTGTGAAAAATATTCCTGTTACATGTATTTTTAATAAAATTCAGTGTACCTTAAAACAATATAAAATCACGTTTGCTTTTCGTTAATCAATTTTACAATCTATATTTCCGTATACGTTTGTTTTAAATTCTGAATTTTTACACGTTCCTCGTGTGATCGATTCATTCAACCGACATTTCTCTGCGCGCGCAGAACACATACGTGAGAATTATCGACAAATCCATCCCTTTCGCCGCGTGGTGATCCGTACAAGTACAGTGGGTCGGGAAACGTGAAGGAACACTTGTGGAATTTAGGAGAACAACCCGGCGGTCGACTGCCGAGAGAAAACAACGAAAGACTCATCCACAGACGCGCAAAGACCACATTCGCGTCGACAAAGAACAGAAAGAGCGAGGGCTGAATCCACCGTGCAGAAACTCGGGTAGGAAGGAGGGACACTCTCGCAGTTCATATTCCGCAAATACCGAGAGCCTGAAGTGATGCGCGACGCTCTCGCTTTGAGCGAAACGACGATTAGCAGAGCTGGCGATGTACGTTTACCAACGACCCTAATTACCGTCGTAGGAAAACATGTACGTTCACAAGCCCGACGGCATAATACGTGAGAGTCCAAATACTATCCGCGATTCGACTGCGCTCGCTTGAGTGGATAAATGCGCCTCAACGATGCGATGCGCGATGCAACGCAAATCTTACTCTTGAGACAGAATGAGAAACAGTCCCGAGAAAACGACAGCTTGACGGCTAAATCACGAGATCCTCAGCGAAGATCCTCGACAAAACTCTGATTGACATAAATTCGCTTAGATCTTTATTAAAAAAAAAAAGAAAAAAAGAGAGACAACACCTAGCAGTGGAATAAATTTGAATGTTCTAAAATGTTGTACGTACGCGTTAATTTTTTCACGCAAAAATTATTCGAAGAATGAAAGAGAACGGAGGCTAAAACGTCCGAATATTTTTTTGCTCGCTACCTTCTCGTCGAGAAGGATTTGTCGAGCGCTGCATCCTGCTGCGTAGGATCTTCGCATCTCTCGGAATAAGCGACCGGGCAAAAACCCGGAGATTATCCCGGGGATCCGCCATTTCGTCCGCGTATCCCTCATCTTAGCCTTCGCGTTTTCTTGCGACGTGTGTCCCCCTCGTATATCTCGCGCGCTTCGCGTACATATACGATCGCACCTGATGCCACGCGCGTACTCCATCGAGGAACAAAAACTCACGGCGAGGATATAACGACGGAGAGATCATCCTCTTGCTCCTTTTGTTCCTCTCGAAAGTTCGTCGAAGGTTTCGTGGTCCATGAACGACGGACGAAAAAAAAAACACGACATTCAGCAGCTTCCGCGCAGTACACGCGCGGCACTTGGTCGCGCATCGGCGATTCTATATTTACGGGTTTAAAACGAGTAGTGCATTATAGATGATCATTGCCAGCAGCAGCGCGCGTTGTCACTAAGCGGAATGAACGTATTAACGTAACCGAGCGAGGGATGATTAAGTACCGTAATAACAGCAATGTAGGTGGGTTTAATATCTCGCTGAAATATTCAAGTAGACACACCGTGCGTATACGCGCGAAAAAAAACATTGCAAGTAGGTGTGCATATATAATGCAGTTAGTTTAGTGCTAATTACAGAAGTTAGTAGACCGACTACTATTAATCTCCCGTCTGAAAAATTGCCATTCCCTTATGTAAACTAATTCGCAACCAAGTAGCGATTATATTAACATTTTCAATTACAGCTCCTCGTCCGGGTAATCTCCATGTATTTAGTCCTTAACGCCGGGAAGAAATTTCGCCGGTGAGGCAGGATTACCGTCATCGCCTTAAGGCGCCGTTATTTACCACCGCGCGGAGTGTGTTAGCACAGCTGATGTACATGCCGCAATGTATTCGCCGGTTAAACCCCCGAAGAAGAACCGTTTTCTCACCACGTTTCCGCGTGGTGTGTTGCGCGAAGAATTTTAATACTTAAAAATACAATCCCGAGTGGTTTGCGATATACATTTCACATAATTTTAAAATCTGAAACGCGCGAATTTCACACCAAAAATACTACTCCGGCAAAATTATGTGGATTGCAGAGATCCGTGTGTTTCGCAAAATGTGAAATAATACACACATTCTATATGAAACATTTTCTCTTTTAAATATATACAGAGAGAGATCATATGTGCATAAGGTACTTATATATATGCGCGCGGACGAAATACGTGTTCGCTGTATATACAGAAGGAAAACGAGCGGCGTGAGGATACGCCGCCATATCACGTTATTGCATTCAAACGTCAAATATAATTCCCCGGGGGTAGGCTTTTCCCTTTGAACTGTTTGCAAGAAATTTTCATGAAGATTCCCCCCATGTCACACACATATCTAAATCGAAATATCTGAGACACGTGTGTAAGAGTGTTTTTTTTTCTCTTATATTCTCTGAGAAATAGAAACTCTTCTGCGTTAATGTGCGCACGAAACCGGATATAAGCGTCAACGTCGCGACGCAAAAAAAAAAATCAGAGCCGATAACGTCGATTAACTGGCGCTCTAATAATAATTCGTTCGGGGACTTAACCGAAGTCTCATTTCGACGGCCGCACGCGCCAAGGGGGACTATATCTCGGGGAAATATTAATAACCGTCATAAATTTTAATGCGCTCGACGGTATTCCTCTCGCCGACCCCGTCGCCTCTCTTCTCGCTCTTCCTTTCTCTCTTCGTCGCTTTCTCTTTCGCGCGTTTCCCTTTCCCTTTTGCCACGACACGGCGCGGCCGAAACATTTGCCGAGATCCGCTGAAAATCGGGATTAAGCTATAAATTCCGCGCGACGGGCACGGGGCACGCTCGGCATGCAAATTTATTCGCAAATTCGTTCGTTACTTCCGAGAGTGGCCGAGTGGCCCGAGAAGGACGAGGTGCTGCAGCTTGCAGTTTCATCTCATTCCCTTCCCCCTTCCCGCGAGCAACTTCCGTGCCAAGTTTCCGCCGCCCAGAACATCTCCTGCTATAATCGGAAGTCGGCATTTTTCGGCGGGATAATTTGCAATGGAAAGTTCGGATTGAATTCTCGCGGATTTAATGAAAGCCGGCATAGGCTAATTATTTAAATTCCGCGAAAAAAAATTTCTATATAATTCAAAGAAAGAAAATTTTAATCAATTTTTTTTGAAATAAATAAATAAATAAATAAGCATAAAGTTAATTAAATTCTTTATAAATTAATTTAATGAATCGTCTAAAGAAGAGAATGCGCGTTTCTCTACAACGAGTATAATATACGCACGAGATATAATTACACAGTGGCGGAGGATTTTCCGTGTCAGTTGCGATCGGGTTAATTAACGTTTATTACAGAATTATAACAATTTGTGCTCGGCTCATTTGACGTGGAATTTGATATCGTGTTACAACTGACGATTCGCCGGGATTCCGCAGTGTTAAAATCACACAAACCGATTCCGCAGAGCACGCGCGGTTTTAACGGGATAATTTAACACAAGATGATATTTCGTCGGGGTGCGCCGGAACGCGCTGAAAGAGAAAGGGAAAGAGCGATGATCGCGTCGCGAGTTTTCAAACGTTTACACGAGTAAGTAATAATTTCGCGAGAGACCTCACGGTATTACGGATTTCCATTTTCCGTGCATAGCAGCTTTGCGCCCGGCAGAAACAAGCGCAATAACCGTTTCCCCGAGGCGCTCACGAGCAGCGGTCCACGCGCGCACGCCCGCTCGACCTCTCGATTTTATTACTAACCGGAAAATATCCGCGCGGCGGCAGTCCGTATATTTTTCTCGTGGAAATCCCGCGTCTTTTACGATCTTTTTAGTATTTCGAGCCGCGCGATGTGTATTTCCGCCGACCGTGTACGTGCGCGGTATTTCAACCCGAGACGGGTGCGGGATGCAGAAACGTTTTCGAGCATCTGACTGCGGTATAAATTTCGCGCACCTCGATATGTATATAACTCCGTCGTCGACATACAAGACACGAAAATAATACGAGAGATCGAATTAAAATAACATCCTTGGCGGAGTTTTCAGCTCGAGAACCTTTGCGAAGAGGAAGCACCCGAGGATTTGTTTCAATCAACGCGCACGCGAATTTCTCGCGCGCACAAAGTTGATAAGATTTTAAGTTACCTCACGAATCTTTGTTCAGTAAAATTTCGTGAGAAGATTAATGTTTATGATTTTTCCAAAAAAAACGGAAATGAGAACAACTTAAAATAACGAAATATTTACGCAACTTATAACGCGTGTACACATGTTACGCGCGAAGATCGTTGCTGATCAGAGCCGTCTGAGAAACGTCCATGTTTCGCTCGCCAAAACACGATCGGCTGTTTCGATCATTTAAACCAAACCAGATCGGCCGTGTAATGGGCGCATAACGTGTGATCGCATTTGCGCGCGATTGTGTCGGTTACTACCGCCGTCGCCGTCATCGATTCCCCTACCGATGTCCGTTTGAGAATTATTAATCCGGTGTACGGACGGATCGGACGCGCGTCGTCGGCCACGGTAATAACACGTACACGATGATACTGTATCTACAGTGTATCACGGCATTACGCTAATAACTGTCGCTTACGTCGGCCGCATCCGGCGATTTGCGTCGTTCGCGTTCGAAACTGTATCGGACGCGTATGTGCACGCGTATATATCGGATTGTATCAAGACGCGATTAAGCGTCCGCTCGACATACGGTAATTGCAGTTTTAATTACGATCGATCTCGTCGCGATATTATTGTCTAAAATTTTTTTTTTCTCTCCCTCTTTCTCTCTGGCTTTCCAGTGCGCCGCGTTTCATCTGCAGTTCGGACCGCATTTCCAAACGAATTCACCGTTGCTTTTTGTTTCGCGGTGTATTCATCCCTTCCACAATCACAACCCCGACGCGTTTTCGTTCGGGAAAATTAGGAAGTAACAGGGGGGCGGTGATGGTTCTTGCGGGAAGGGGGCCTTAAATCCTCGCGAGAACGCGGAATCTCATTAAGCGCGAACAAAAACCCCCGTCCCCGTCGTTTGGATGGCGCGCCTGCAGTGCGCGCAAACTTCGTCGCGCGGTGACTCTGCCGGGGGCGCCCCTATTTTACAGTTTTACCTTGTTACGGAGTTGAAGCGCGATTGTTGTGGCACACGCCGCTGAGAGATTTCCGAAACAATACCGGCCAGACACCGTTGATATCTATACACGAGAGAACGGCCGCTTAAGACTCTCAATGCATCGGGATTTAACAGCAAAGACCGTCGTCGACAACCGACGACGTCTCCGATGTGATCGCGCCGAGATCGAATGTCTCGCCGAGGAAAGAGAAATCTCTCGCCCTTCGCGATTCAAATTAATTCCGACGAATTGGCCGCCATTACGCACTATGTTTCAATATCAATTCGGTGTCTCAATGCCACGATTTTCTTTTTGGTTTGGGAGAATTTTCTGCCAGTCGCCTGTCTGTTCTCTCTCTCTCTCTCTCTCGCATATTGTTGCAAATGTAAATATCAATTTTAATACGCGCTCTCTTATGCGCATAAACCGGTCCCTTCTGCAAGGTAAACTTTCTTGCACACGGCGAAGTTGCAGGACGTGACTTAAAACATAAACAATGTCCTAGAATATACAACAAAGTTACCCTCTCCAGTACTTGGAGCACTTCAACCAGACGGTTTCTCGTTCGTATGTACTCGGTCATGCAGTTGGTCCTCACAATATCATCACGAGTTATTAGCAGTGCGCTACTAACGTGTGTCGTGTGTGTATGTGTGTGTGTGTGTGTGCAATTAACCGAATTTATACCGCTCTATAATCACGCACGAGACACGTAAAAATCGCTCGAATTAAAATTCCAGACGTGATTTCACGGAAACGAGAGGGAATTGCGATCCGGTTGAAAGAGAGGGGAAAAACGCAATCCGTTTCATTATTTTACAGCATTAAAAAAAAAAAATGACGAACAAAACCGGCGAAGAAATTCTTTGCGGAAGAGATGCTGATCGACGAGACGTTTGTCGGCGAAAGTTATATTTGATAATCTTTGATAAAGGGAGCCATTGTTCTCCGGTGTTTTTTCTCCGATGAATAACGCTCTGCGCGCACGCGTGCGCGCGCTTTGCAATGAAAATTCTGTGTCAACCTGTCCTATCCGATAACCGATAGTATCGGAAATGTTTCAAGAGTTAGTCCTACGGGAATTGTCTGACCTATCGAAATGTTACGAAAGAGATGATTTAAGCCAGATAAGAGAGAGAGAGAAGTGGAGGAAATATAAATGTACGCGTGTGTGTCCGAATAATTTTCGGAAATACAAAGAAATACCGATCGATCCGAGCTACATGGAAATTTTCGCGTAATAAACGAGCAACAAGTTCTCTCATTATCATAATATTTCAAGTTGCTCTTCTAACGTGGAGCCGCATATTTTGCAGTTAAATTTAATCTGTTTAACACAAGAATAATTATATCGAAATTTACACAGAATACACATATCGGGAATAATATGCACGCACACTCCCAATATATAATCAATTTCCAATGTTAATAAAATTGTGTGTATCAACATCGGTTCGAAGTAATATTAATTCGTTTATTGCGCAAATTTATTTACCCACGTTAATAATTTTGCTAATTGTAGCCACAGAGTGTGTGTGTACAATTATATAATCACATGTGATATATTATATTCTCATAGTTTACATGTGTGCCGGCGTCGCGAAAATCTCAAAGAATATTTTAAGCCGCGGTTCATCGGATTATCACCGATATCGAAGTATCGCTGTGGAAGCCGCGAATTCGATATCCGATCTCGTTAATCGGAAAGATCGAAGAGTCGGCGGTGGCCTGTTATCAATATCGCGTTTTGTTACGGAATGTGCAGCGGCTCGACGGCCACGTTGATGGTCATTTTAACCACCTGCGCACTCGAATCTGTATGTACATAGGTAGTGCGTACATTCGGCACGTCAGTCAGTAAAACGACCGTGGCGTGTCCGATAATGCGCGCACACACTCGCACACACAGAGGTGTGTGTATCCTCGCGCGCGAAAGGATACCGCGCTCGATTTCAGGTGTATGAAATTAAACCCGCGCTGCGTACTCGCTCTCTCGTGGCGTGACACGATAATCACGAATACGACACCTCCGACAGCTGTCAGAACGGCTTGACGGCTCGGGAATAGAGAGAGACGGCGGGTAATTTAAATTGCCTTATCGCTTGAAACTACCAGCTGATACCCGCGGCATTTCCCGTCTTGTCGCGCGCGCTTGTTATTTGCTTCCCTCTTTCCCTCTTGCCCTTCGGAAATCTTTCACTTACTGTGACTGATACGCTCGAATTTCGCTGTCTCGTATAATAGCCGTTCGAGATCCCTCGCCGAAGAATAAAAAAATTAAAAAAAAACTTGGGAAAAATAGAAACAAATATTGTAACCTTTTTAAATATCGAAAGAAACATGTGTCTGAAAAAATCAGCTTTGAATTTGTCGACTGACTCGTTATTAATTAAGATCGCAAGTTAATGTGAAGCAAAAGGTTCTTTATGCATGCGTCACGAATTCGACTCGATATAACCTTTAAACATCAGAGAAAAACGCCGAGGGCGTAAATCAATTTTTACAGTTCGCATTGCTACTATGATGCACAATTTGCGACACCCATATTCAGAGACGACATTTTTACCACGCGTCTTAAATCCCGCGGATATACACATCGCACATTTCATCTTGTGATTCTTTTTGCTGCTGAGCGATTTGGGTGCGACGCGACTGTCGCAAATCATTTTGAAAAAAGTCATCTCTTCGCTAATCATGTCACGCTTGAATGTTTTTATTGAAGAATTTTAAAGATATTTCTGAAAAAAGTTTTAAAGGTCGAAAGTTTTCTTTTTATTTCACGTTATAAATATATTGTTCTTTCTTTTTCTCTTTTTCTCATAGTAAAATATCTGTCAAGTGTTTTTTAGCAGTGTACATTCGTGACATATATTGATCACTAGATGTGTATATTCAGTACGATAGACGATGTTAAGTACTATTTAGGTACATAGGTACGCACTCGACGACTCTTCATCGACATGGACGAAAGCGCTATCGAAAAAATATCGCTATCCTTGTCTCTGTTTCGCAGTTCATATCTAAACATTTTCCGATAAATTCAAACAAAGTATAGTTAAATATATACGAACTCCGTAATATAATAACATAAAACCTTTGAAATTTTATTTTTTTGTTATTTGTTGCAATTTATTTTTATCCTTCGCTTAAGGCACTACAGTGACGCGTGTAACTCTATATTACAGCGCGTGCACGTAACTTGTACTGCAAAACTGTGCTGGTCATTTGCTTTTTGTTTTTGTTTTTTTTTTTTTTTTTTGCCAGAGAGCAACGCGCCAGAAATACATGTCGAAGAGAACGACAGGAATAATTCCGGCGGTAAAAGTGACACGCGATTCGCATGTCCGCGGGTTCGTAAACGGCTTTGGCGAGAGCTGTTTACGGCGGCGATACGAGAAAATTAACGCGGCCGCGCCGTCCGGCGTTATCCGAACGATACGTCACGCCATTCCGAATCCCAAGATATGTCATCGGCGCCGCACGCTCCCGCTAAATTATTCCAAATGATATAGGATCACGTTGTCAAAAGCTCCCCTTCGAGCCAGTATATTCTGCCGGGCGGTCGGGCCGTTATTCGGCTAATTGAAGCGCGTGTCATCTCCGGAGAACGCGCGCAATGACGTTCGCGTTTTATCGCGCGTAACGTTCCGAACTTTTTGCGCCCCGTTTTCTCGCAACACCTCGCAAATAGAATTACGACGATGAAATAAGACGCCGCAACGACGATAAAATATTTTTAACTCCCGGGTCGTCGGAATTGTCGTCGGAGTTTTCTCCGCGAAACGCGATTATCGATTATCTCGAAGAGAGATTTCAGCAGATTGGCTTGTAAAGCTGTGTATCGCGTGTGTGCTTCTTTCTATTGTAGATACGATGGATGATTTGAGTTTGATAAATTAATTAAATTTTCGCGTTTTTTTTCAGCGCGATGTAAATTCAAGAGACTTGGTCAACAAACCAGGTCGCTAAAAGCGGCGGCCGGTATTTTTTTAATTGATAAAAACTTGCGGCGAGGATTTTTTTTACTCCTTAATTAAAGCGATAGCCAACATCAGTAAAAACGCAGTCGCACGAAGTTGTGCAAATAGTTGTGCACGGACGCAATTAAATCTCCCATTAGCTTTGCCCACGCTCATATCCCGATCGAGCAAACAATTTCATTCGTAATATTCGCGATCGCATATAAAAGTGTGTACTTTTCGTGGACGCGCATTTATTGCTCTTTTAACGATCCCTCACTCTCTCTCTCTCCCTCTCTCTCTCTCTCTCCCTCTCTCTCTCTCTCTCTTTCTCTCTCTAGTGTGTATATACAAGCAATTTTGTTCTCTCATATATCGACACAAATTTTATCAAAGATGCGCGCTTTTTTATTTTACGGTGCAACGCGCTTTCAATCAACAGTCGATGCTCTCGAAAAGACGGAAATACAACATCGATACTTTAATTTTTTATTCCGCGGTGTGAGAAAAACATTTTGTTGCGCATATTATAAATTTTGTGAAATATTTTTGTGCAATTGCGCGAATCACCGTTGCTGCAATAAAGAAGTATTGATGACGATTACTCGCAAATCAGAGTCTACAAGAGATCGTGTAACATAACACTGTCTGATTTCGTTAATTACATCGATAACAAAATGCGAAATGGTTGCACGCATGTTGCGCGTATCGCGAATTAAACTTCTGCAGTTGACTGGGCCTCGATTGCGCGCGCTCGAAGGACGCCATCAAGACTGCAAGTTTGCGGCTGGACAAAAGCAATAACATGTAGTCTGCGCTTGACAAGGAATCCTCAATCGAACTCCCGTGTGCATAGGCAACGGCAAACAGTGGTCTATCATTGGTACAGGAGAAGCGCCTGGCGATACATCATCCGCCGTGCGCCTATTGGCTGACATTTGCAGGCGACAATCGCGCGATATATATATTACAGGTGGTTCAATTAGAAACAGATTAACCGCATCATTTCCCGCGTTATCGCGCGTCTCGCAACCGTTGATTTTGTATCGCGCATTGCATTTTGCGTATCGTGCAAATGATGTCTGCTGCTCGCACTGATTCTCTTTCTCTCTTTGTCTCCTCTCTCTCTCTCTCTCTCTTTCTCTCTCTCTGTTTATTCGCGTTTATTCCCGCGATTCAATTATCACGTCAACGCCGAAATGCATCGCGATGTAACCCAACTATTGTTCGCGATATCCATGTCCCAATTCATGACTTACTGCTGAATTCAATTAGCGAGACAATGACGCTAAGTGTCACAACGCGATAAATACAAAACACAACACGGGAAGTTGTTTTATTTTTTGCGGATGTTTGAAATCAAATTCTCGAAGAGATGACATCGATTTCCGGACGCGATCGGACAATTCGCACAAGTTGGACGAAGCTCACTCGACGTGAATCGCTCTGTACAATATGCGCAGTAGCGACGCAATTGTCATGGATTGTGTCATCGTATCGTCTCGTCTTGTGACTCAATAGCCGTTCTCTCTCGTCGTCTTGGAAGGAACAAGAATCCCCTCGTCACGATCGATGAGGCATCTCGATCGGTCGGGGATGTTGACCGTCGAGAGGGTTTGCGAGACCGCAATGTAGGTGCACAGCGCGTTGTCGACGTGCCTATTCCGCGACGTTTCCGCGCGATTGGACGGAACGATCGCGGTCGAATACCGCGCATAGCCGGGACCGGGAACTATCATCGATATTGTTGCGGCGCGATGTTACATCGTGGGGACGATGGGGGATGGAGAGCTTCGCGGTTATGCACCCTTCTCTCTCCCTCCCTCCTGCCACTCCGAGTTAATGCGGCTGTTCGGGGCGCATCGCTCGGACCGACGTCGGTATACACTGCGGTCGGATGTGCGAACGAAGCGAAGTCGAAGAGCCCTGAAGGAGATCGACAGACACCACCGCTAATCGCGCAATCATGCTTATGGTTTCTTCGAGATAAATACGGTAATGTGATCCTTCCACCTGAGAAATCTCAGAGATCTCCGCCGGAAGCCATTAACGCAATTCAACTCCGGCCGGCTGTGCGGACTATTAACTCTTATCGGGGTGGCGCGTTGGCTATACGTCGGAGCCTGCCGGGTCCGGACAATCGCTAATCTTTGTTATTAATGAAGGTAATATTGATTAACATTCAGAGAGGGAGGAAGAGCGTGATAAATCGAGCGTGAAACACGGAAGAACTTCTCAATGAACACATTGTTACGTAATTCACATTGTTATGTAAAATATATTAAAAAATATGTTTTCGTAACTTCATATTAAATTATATAGAAATTTATTAAATTACATGGAATTATGTAGAGAAATTTCGCAATATATTGTCGCAACAATTGCGTAAATAAGCGATACATCGTTCACGCAAAATGAACGATGTATCGCTACCCGCGCTACTTTGACAGCGTTGACGGCGCGTCACAACAAAATTGGAGTTTATCAAAACATCTGCAAAATTGCAACGTAGCATTTCCGTCAGTCGGATCACAGATTCAATATTTCGCACAACGATAAAACTCGCGCGCGTGACCGAGCCGTAGGTTATTACTAACAATTTTTTTTTTCGCGCGCCCTCCGTTTGTTTCAACACGAAATTTTCGATAAACAGATGAATGACGGATGTAAACGACCGAATGCGTCGCCGTCACCATCGGAGGATTAACGGCGCACTACTCGTTAGTTTCAACGCACACGCGAAAGCTGGGCAAAATTGCGCCCCGCACGCAAGTCGACGACAAAAGTCCAAGTGAAGGCTGCTGGCAAGCGAAATTTCTCCTGTACGATGCGTCGTCGTCAATACGTGAAAAAGCCGGAGCGACTCGACGATCGCGCGCGACTCTCACTCACAGACTTTGAAGAGCGTGCGCGGCTCTTTGTGCGACATCGCGTCGAAAAGCCGCAAAAGATCGCGCAAAAATATGTCTGAAGAGCAACTCTCTCGCTCATTTCAAAATTGAAGATCGACGACCTCGAGAAGGAGATCCTTTCGGATCTCCAATTTTTCGTCCGACTAAAAAATGCGATATCTCGGAGGTGGATCGTTTTAAAAAAATATATATATAACACAGAGAGGTCATTAAACAGCGCAATCAAAAGGGAACTCGACACGATTTCTGTAAATATGATACTTTGATCGCGTCGAATTTTCTGCTGGCAAATACACAGCCACGGCTTTATAATCCATCTGCTATTTGCACATGAGGAAGATAAACAAGCGCCGATAGATTAAACGATTACAGTCGAAATAAATTCCATCCTCCGTTCCATCGCGGCGGCGGCGGCGGCGTCGCGACGGAAAATTCCTGCGTGAAACCTCGAGCGTTACCTCCCGGAAAAAGAAGAAAAAAAAACTGGGAGAGAAGAGCCCACGATTTAGCGAGAATTTACCAACTTCACCGGGGCCCCCTTATTTACCAGCCACGCCCGTCGCGAACACGTTCGGAATCGCACTCGAATCACGCCGGAAGGCTTACTTAGAGGGGAGAGAGACGCCTGACACATACACACACATACACTTCCGAACCCTCAATCGTGAAGGGTCGTGCGAGAAACCTCCTCCGGGTTCGCGGCAGGACGAACCCGGGAATTCCCGTCGCCGACGGAGGTAAAAAGAGTCTCGCGCGTACCCGCGGTACTCGAAGTTTACCCATCCTAACGACCGTCGTCGTCCTGTGCAAACTTGATGTCGAAATGGCGACGACAAAATGCGAGGGCGGGTAACCGTCCCGCCGCTCCCTGCACGCGCAAAGAATTTTTTCCTTGAATCGACGGAAAATCTCTCGGGCTTGAATATATTGTATATATATATATATCCGATGTGTGTATATATATACACACACACCGGAAGTGCGTGGGAATCAATCATCGACAGTGTCGCGGCTGCGAGATCGATACATAGTATATGCACGCGAATTGTTCGAGCCGCGCGCCTATTCAACATCGCTCGTTTGATAAATTACATTGTTCTCGTCTCGCCGTTAATCTAAAATAAAATTAAAATTACATCAAAACGCAATTTGTCAGACACGGACGTTGGTCATTTTCCGTATTTAATGGTGTTCGTTACGAAAAGATTCGACTGTCACGCGCCCCGACGAAGGATCGGTGACCAGGCTCGTGCGGTTCGTTGCAAACGGGGAAGAATCGAAAGGGCGGACCGAGTGCGAGGTGAGTGGAGGGACGAACCGGAAATTTGACGGTACGGAAACGCGGCGACAGCTGCCCGTCCGATGAAAACGGATTCGAGCCATGTCGGGCCGAAACCAAAGCGCGGCGGCGTGAACGCTGTGCGATGACACGTGCGGCCGAGATTATTCTGACGTTCTGACAGAGTCACGCGGCTCGCGGCAGCGGTCAGATTATCAGAACCGGTCGAGTATCGAACAGCGCAATATTCTGTCTCTCTCTCTCTCTCGGGAAATATGAAAATGAAACTCTTCTCTTTCACTCTTTCTCTCTGTCTTTCATTCTTTTTTTCCATCTCGGTGAAGAACTGCCGATCGGATTTTAATCGATCGGCCACGTGGCGAAACTCGACCGTGTGTTTGTTCCACTCCGATATGAGGAAAGTTGTCGGTTAAAACAATAAATTCGATATACGCGAAACGTGCGCGGCTGTGAGTTCGAGAGTTTGGTAGCGCGGGACTAACATATCTCCGCGAGAAATTGTGTTTGATATTAAGTTTCTCTCTATCTCTCTCTCTCTCTCTCTCTGTAAAGAGAGTCTTAAGATCAAATATTTCAAAACTTCAAAAAATTATAAAATGTAACTCGATTTTTAAAAAATTTGCGAGCTCAAGTATCAATATAACATTGTGAAGTTTTTAATATA